>JAJMAS010000051.1:0-52521 GCA_030565065.1 Pichia cephalocereana | reverse complement strand
ATTATTATTATTATTATTATTATTATTATTATTATTATTATTATTATTATTATTACATGATTTCCTACGTTTTATTGAGGATGAATTATCAATAGTAGAATTTCGCCTTGAAAGTGGCTTTATTGGATCATCATCAGACATGATTTAATTATTGAATTATTAGCTTTTAATTTTGGATATATTTATTTTTTATATAATGAACATGAGACTGATGTACAAAGATTTGTATGTATATAAGATATTTATTGCAAAGTTAAGATGTATGTGTATGTACAGAGACTAAAATGTATTAGGTAAATTAAATGAAAAGTCTCAAATGAAAAAAAAGGTATATTCCAAATAAATTAAATTAAAGCAAGCTTGATTGTGCCCGCTCTTAGTCTTCACTTATATTATATTCACCAATACTTTCTTATCCTAAAATAGTCAAATCAATATCGGTGATAACAACTTCTTTATCAGAAAAATCACTCACTCACTACCCAATATACTCATCAATAATCACTCATCAATAAATAATTAATGAATATAACCGATTGATAACGTATATACTAAGTAAACAATAAAATGTAATATAACTCAATCACTACTATACGGCACGTTCTCAGGGGAATTTTCATTAAATGATAGATAAAACCATTGAGGATTAAGTACACCCTAGAATTTATTTATTACGTAACACAGTCGCGTCTATTTTTGTTTTGGTTTATTTCGACGTGACTTTTATTTTTTAAGTTTTTTAATTTTTTTCAACCTTTTCCATGATTTTTCATGAATTCAATAAGTAATACCTGAATTTGATACCCTGTGGAAGATCTATTTCTATTGATTACAACCAAACATAGATGTTTCAACTAGTGCATACACCTTTAGTTTCATCTATAAAGGTATCTCCTTTAATAAGATTTTTCACAACTTCTAAATTATCATTGAATACAGCATCATCTATAGAATCACAATCACAATCACAATTACAGTCAGAATCAGAATTAATAAATAAAGAAAATATACTCCCAAATGCAATCACTCCAAGCTTTTATAGTTTAGGTACTTTAAGATCATTCCCATCATTAGAACCTCATTCAATATTTGCAATTCATAATGAATTTATTGATGCACCTTTAAGAAGAGATATTTTATGGTTAGCAGTTACAAAAGAATTAGATTGTAAAAGAGTTGGTGCATCAAATCCACCTGGTAGAAGTGAACATAAATTTTCAAGAAAGAAATTATTTAAACAAAAAGGTACAGGTAGAGCTAGAGTTGGTGATGCAAATTCTCCAATTAGATGGAGAGGTGCTTATGCATTAGCTAGAACTGCACCAAATGATTTTTCAACTAAATTACCAAATAAAGTTTATCATTTTGCTTATAGAATTGCATTAAGTGATGCATTTAGAAGAGGTAATTTATTTATAATTGGTAAAGATAATAACAATTCAAATGAAGATTCAATTAAACTATTACCAAATGATTCATTTAATTTAGAAATTGTAACAACTGAATCATTAGCAATTAAAAAATTCATTAAATCACATCAATATGAAAAATTAAATTTACTATTTATTGCAAATGATTATTTTAAAGTTTCAAATTTAAGAGAATCAATTTTAAGATATCCAAGTAATAAATTAACTGTTTTACAAAGAGATGAAGTTGAAGTTAGACATTTATTAAAGGCTAATAGAATATTTATTGAAAAAGATGCTTTTGATTATATGGCAACTAAATATACTAAATTTCTTAATTTATAGAGTTGTTTAGTATAATAATCTATTCACAGTATTTTATATATTGTATTTATATTTATGTTTATATCATACATAGTTCAATAATCGTGTAAATAATGAAATTATCAATCGTATATTGATAAGTAACATGGTATTAAATAATATAGTTTTGAAAAACCCTCATATCCACGTGACATACCAGAGGGCTAAAATACCCAAGCGTTTAAAACCACCCGCGCACCACATACCACAGATAATCCTCCAAAAGAGATCCCCCTCACCTATTGGAAATATTTACGGGGTAAAAAAAATATAGATTCGAGGGTAATGAAGGGGACAGTCCCCAGTGATAATGAATATTTCAATATAGTAGATTTTCTCATAATATTGATGAAATACTTTATTGAATATTTTCAATTTTTTTTAATTCATTTACTACTATCATAATATTTGATATAATCTATTTTAATTAGAATTTTTTAAATTTAATTCATTTAAACTTATATCTTATAACAAACGAGCAATATGGGTTTAGTTGTCCACGAATCAGGTTCATTCCAACACATTTTACGTTTGTTAAATACCAATGTTGATGGTAGAATTAAGGTTATGTATGCATTAACTACTATTAGAGGTGTTGGTAGAAGATATGCAAATTTAGTTTGTAAAAAAGCTGATGTTGATCTTTCAAAGAGAGCAGGTGAATTAACTCAAGAAGAATTAGAAAGAATTGTTACTATTATGCAAAACCCAACTCAATATAAAGTTCCAGGTTGGTTCTTAAACAGACAAAAGGATGTTGTTGATGGTAAAGATCACCACGTTTTAGCAAATAACTTAGAATCTAAATTAAGAGATGATTTAGAAAGATTAAAGAAAATGAGAGCTCACAGAGGTTTAAGACACTCTTGGCATTTAAGAGTTAGAGGTCAACATACTAAAACTACTGGTAGAAAGGGTAAATCCGCTTAATTGTGTTGGATTTATTAAATTGTTTTTCATTCATTCCAAAGAAAATATTAAACAAATTAATTCACTTTTTATCTCTATATAATAAAATTGTTTACTAACTAACTCTAAATAAGTTAACTTTAATAAATTAGTTAAGAAATTTCTCAAAAAAAAAAATAATGTTTGTATTGTAATATTTCTGTTTACTGTAGTTAAATCATTAACTATAAAACTTAAGTTATCATAAATTTATCATTAGTTTTAAAATTCTATAAATGGTGTAGTATACAATATTATAATATAACGGTATCGAAGTGAAGTTTTTTTAGCATTAGGTTAGGTTTCGTTTCTTATGAAAAATTATTTGGAAATTATTTCCTTTTTCATCTTTAATTTCATAATTGGCTTTTGTTTACGTGAAGATGAAGAATTATGAGTTATCAGACCAAAATCAGTTGATTTAAATTTAAATGTTTGACTTGTTGGAGAATTTTGTAATAAACTTGAATTTGTTATATCATTCAGGGGTTTACGTATAATTGAATTATTTGGTGTTATAATTGAAAATTTATTTTCATTATCTTTATCATCATCAATTAAATTATCATTTTCCTTATTTTCATCATCTGTATCACTATTATTATTACTTATACTTGTACTTGTACTTGAATTTTCACTATTATTATTCATAAGTACATTTTGTGATTTTCTTAAAGATTGTCTCTTATTTTGAAACCAAATTTGAACTGCCTTTTCAGTCATATCAACTTTTTCAGCAATTGAAATTCTACGTTGTTTATTTGGTGTCATACCTTTCTTAAATTCTTCTTTCAAAATTGATAACTCAATTGGCGAAGTTCTTCTTCTTTTACGTCTTGCTAATCTTGCATTATCGATATCAGGTTCATTTGAAAGGAAAGTTTTCTGTGAGTGTGAAATAAATGCAAAACTTTTACTTTCATCAACTAAATTTCTTTTCTTCTTTGGAGTTGAAGAAAGTGGAGTTGATGAAGTTGATATTGGTGTAGTTATTGATGCAGATGTTTTAACTGATGATGATAAATTTGCTGATATTGGTACTGATTGACTTGTAGTTGTGGTATTATTATTATTATTATTAGTTGTATCATTGAAAATATCAGTTGTATCAATTTTTTTAATATGAAGAATTGGCAAAGATTTACGCAGTGGAGTTGATTGAGTTATTGGAGCATGAAATGAATTTGAAGTTAAATTTGAGATTGTACTTAAATTTGGTAATGTAGAATCTTTAAATGTAGGTAAAAGTGGTAATTTGTTTGAATTATTTAAAGTATGAATATTTTGTAAAGAATAATGTAGATTTGGTAATTGAATTGGCATTGGTAAATGATTTGAAGGGAAAGACTTTGATTTTGTTAATATTGGAGTTGAAGTTATATTATTCAATGAAGTATCATAAGTCTTAGAGAAAATTGAAAAAGAATCAGAGGATGTATTATTGATTGAAATATCAACTGTATTGTTTATAGTGATATTATTATTATTTAATAGAATTGAAGATAATGGAGGTAATGAAACATTTGATTTAGAAGGTGTTTGCATAACGGACATTGTTGTAATTAGTTGACTATGTGATATTGAATGTATATGAAACTTTTGTGATATATAACAAATGAAAGTTAAATGTTTTGATAATTAGAAGTTATGGGTATATAAGGAAAAAACAAGGAAATACAGGATACGGAATAGTTTATAATAAAATATGATTTAGTAACAAACAATAATAAACAATAACAAATAATAATAAACAATTAAGCTATTAGACGTCCTTATTAGGAATGTTAATACGAAATATCAATTAAATAAATAACAAGTAAACAAAGGAGATTTAAGAAACAATAGTAATTAATATACCTGAAATGGTCTCAAATGGCTTGAAATGGGTTATATCGTGTCAATCGTGTTCACAAAGGGGAAAATGTCAACAACGCGCTTTAAATTTTATTGAGTTTTCTTCTTTTTAAGGGCAAATTTTAGTGTACGACGCGCTTCTAGTGGTTTTTGTGGGACTTTTATGTCTTCCACTGGGAGTGTCACTGGAGGTATCACTGGGATGTCATCAGTGCGTGTTTCACTATTGATTATCACTGTTTCAATGGTTTCATCTTTATATTCTTCTTTAGAAGAGTTATTATTAGTGTCATCATCATGATCATGATCATCATTCATTTCCTTCTTCTTATAAGCAACTGTAATACCAGATGGTGAAAATGTATCCTCATCTCCATCTCCATATTCATCATCTTCATCACCATCATTTTCATTCCAAACTCTTGCATCTCCTGATTGTGCTAAATATCTTGAATATGCAGTTAATGATGGCCATCGTGTAGCATTTAAATGAACATGTCCCTTGACAGCTATATGTTCTTGATATAAATTATTCAATTTAACAGATTTAAAACCATGATGACGTCTTAATGTACTTATCATCTCCTTATGGAATTCATTTGATTTATTATTAACTAATTTATTTAATGAGCCTCCATTCTCCTGAACGGCGCGTCGAAAACGGATAATATGAGTCTCTGATTTACAATGTAAATCATATCCATGTTGATCAAGACATTGTCTTTCACATGTACTACAGTAGAATCTAGTCTTTTGTAATCCACGTCGACGTGATTCCTTTGATGCGTAGTGTGATTTAGGTGTGTCCTTATAAACTCCCATTATTGTCTATTGAAAAAAGAAAAGAACAAGTAGTATACTCTATAATTATAACATATAAGGTATTACTTAATAATTTGAAATTTATTTTTTTCTAGCCTCCATGGCAATGCAATGGCATCTGAAACCTAAATTTATCAAACTTCAGTATCTTATTATTAATTCATCTTTTCCTTAACTATAAACAATGTCAACCGGATTACCAGATGACTGGACTATAAGAATCTCTCGTACTCATAATCATGAATACTATTTTAATAAACAAACCGAGGAATCTCAATGGGAACCACCAGTAGGTACAGATATGGATGCCCTAAATGATTATTTATCAAAAAAATTACATATGCCAACTAAAGTTAGAGTTAGACATTTACTAATTAAACATAATCAATCACGTAAACCAAGTTCTTGGAAAGAACAAGAGATTACACGTACAAAGGAAAGTGCAATTGAAAAACTAAAAAGTTATAAAGATGAAATTGAAAGAGGTGATATAACATTAGAGGAATTAGCAAAAGAAAATTCAGATTGTAGTTCTCATTCAAAAGGTGGTGATTTAGGTTATTTCGGTAAAGGTGAAATGCAACCTCCATTTGAGAAAGCTGCAATGGCTTTACAAATTGGTGATTTATCAAATATTGTTGAAACTGATTCAGGTGTTCATTTAATTGAAAGAATTGGTTAAATTTATAGCATATATAGATTATATATTACATATCCATCTTTAAAAGCATTATATATACCGTAATATAGTTGTTAATAGTTAAAAGTAAAAATCCGTTGAATATTTCAACCTTTAGGCCGGAGCTCTCCGATTTTATCTATATTATGCTTATCCAGTACGGCACGGCTCCAACATCAATTTATAAAATAAATTCAAATTTATATTTTGCCACCTTCACTTTTTCTTCCCCGTTAAACATATCTCTCTTCTTTTAACACCAATCAATTAATCAATTAGTAATGTCAGAAAGACAAATCTTACCTACTAATGTTAAACCACAACATTATAAATTAACTCTTGAACCAATTTTTGACACATTCAAGTTTAATGGTGAAGTTTTAATTGATTTAGATATTGTTGAAAAATCATCATTTATTACTTTACATACATTAGAATTAGAATTACTTGATTATGATATTGTTGAAAATAATGAAACAATTAAACCAATTGATATTTCAACCAATGAAGATGATCAAACAACTACTTTTAAATTTGAAAATGAATTTAAAAGTGATAAAATTCAACTTTATATTAAATTTATCGGTGAATTAAATGATAAAATGGCAGGTTTCTATAGATCAACTTACGAACAAGATGGTAAAACTAAATATTTAGCAACAACTCAAATGGAACCAACTGATTGTAGAAGAGCTTTCCCATCTTTTGATGAACCAAATTTAAAAGCAAAATTCACAATTTCTCTTATTGGTGATAAACATTTAACTTTCTTATCAAATATGGATGTTAGAAATGAAGAAGATATTAAAGATGATAAAAAAATTGTTCATTTTAATACAACTCCTTATATGTCAACTTATTTAGTCGCTTTCATTGTTGGTGAATTAACTTATATTGAATCAGAATATAAATTCAGAGATGTTCCAATTAGAGTTTATACAACTCCTGGTTATGAAGTTGATGCAAGATATTCTTGTGAATTAGCAGCTAAAGCACTTGAATATTATGAAACTCAATTCGATATTCCTTATCCATTACCAAAGATGGATATGGTTGGTATTCATGATTTCAGTGCTGGTGCAATGGAAAATTGGGGTTTAGTTACTTATAGAATGGTTGATTTATTATTTAATGAAAAAAATTCAAATTTAAGTACTAAATTAAGAGTTTCTGAAGTTGTTGCTCATGAATTAGCTCATCAATGGTTTGGTAATATTTGTACAATGGATTTTTGGGATTCACTTTGGTTAAATGAAAGTTTTGCAACTTTTATGTCATGGAAATGTTGTAATCATTTTTACCCAAATTGGAAAGTTTGGGAAAATTTTGTTGGTGATTCATTACAATCTGCTTTAAGTTTAGATGGTTTAAGATCTTCACATCCAATTGAAGTTCCAGTTAAAAGAGCTGATGAAATTAATCAAATTTTTGATGCAATTTCTTATGAAAAAGGTTCATCTGTTTTAAGAATGTTAGCTAATTGGCTTGGTGATGAAACTTTTATTAAGGGTGTTTCTCATTATTTAAAAAAACATTCATATGGTAATGCAAAGACAGAAGCTTTATGGGAATCATTATCATTTGTTTCAGATGAAGATGTTGCATCAATTATGAATGTTTGGACTAATAAAGTTGGTTATCCAATTATTAATGTTGAAGAATCAGGTAAACATGTTAAAATTTGTCAACATAGATTCTTAACTACTGGTGATGTTAAAGAGGAAGATGATCAAACTGTTTATCCAGTTTTTCTTAACTTAAAGACTAAAAAGGATGAAATTAATGATACTATCTTGAAGGAAAGAGAATTAGATTTAACTAATTTAATTGAAGATCCAACATTCTTCAAAATTAATGGTGATTCTAATGCAGTTTGTAGAGTTAATTATGATGATGAAAGATGGGTTAAATTTGGTTCTCAATCTAAATATTTATCAGTTGAAGACAGAATTGGTTTAGTTTCTGATGTTGGTGCGTTATCAGTTTCAGGTTATACCAAAACAAGTAACTTGTTATCATTAGTTATTAAATGGAAATCAAGTGAAGAATCATTCTTTGTTTGGGATGAAATTTTGACTAGAGTTTACAACATTAAATCTGCATGGATCTTTGAAGATGAAAAAATCAAATCATCATTAACTAAATTATTGAATGATTTAGTTAAGGAAAAATGTTATGAATTAGGATGGGAATTTAAGGAAGATGATTCATTCTTAGATCAAAGATTAAAAGCATTATTATTTGCAGCATGTGCAGAATCTGGAGATGAACATATTATTTCATATATTAAAGAATCATTTGCTAAATATGTTAAAGGTGATAAAGGAAGAATTAATCCAAATTTAAGAGCATGTATTTTCAATGCAGTTGCTAAAACTGGTGGTGAAAAGGAATTTGAAGAGTTATTGAGTATTTACAAGAATCCACAATCAATGGATGAAAAGATTATCGCATTAAGATCACTTGGTAAATTTACCAATACTGATATTTTAAATAAAGTTTTAACATTCTTATTAGATGGTACAATTAGATTACAAGATATGTATATACCAATGCAAGGTATGAGAAGTAATAAAATTTGTATTGAAATTTTATTCTCATGGTTAAAATCTAATTGGGATGAATTATTTAAATTATTACCACCAGGTTTAAGTATGTTAGGTTCAATTGTTCAAGTTTCAACAACTGGTTTTACCAAAATGGAACAATATAAGGAAGTTGAAGGATTTTTCAAGACCAAAGATACAAAAGGTTTTGATAAAGGTTTAGCTCAATCTTTAGAAATTATTAAGAGTAAAGCAAACTGGATTGCAAGAGATGGTGATGATGTTTCTAAATGGTTAAAAGACAATGGTTATTAATAATGAATTATTTATATTTTATAAAACTACTTATACAAATATCTCGTATATTAATATACAATTTAAGTAAATTATAAGGATGACGTTAATTTTTTGCATTGTCTGTAACTGAAATTAAAATTCGTATTGTAAAATATGCATAACTAACTCCGAGTTTAAATCTCGTAAAAAGAGTCCGTGAGAATTAGTGCAATTGAATTAGATGCACATTATATGAGGGTTGTATAGTAAATATGGGGAATTAGTAAGTGCTCGGCGAGATGTGCATTTTAACCAGGGCACGACGGGAGAAACGGCTGAGTTGCATTATAGTAAACTGCACATGTTATATGGAGTACCTAACAAAGGGCATTTCAAAATTACTGAATCTAACCCCGAATTTTATTATTAGAGATTGAGAACGGGGCGGCTCATTTAATTTTTTTTGACATCATCAATTAATCTTTTGCATGGCAAATTTTATTAACTTAATTTGGGGTATTATTCTTTGGTAGTTTTCACTTAAAAAGGTAAGATGAATAAACCTACAGTGATTGTAAAGAAAGAACGTGACGAAAACAGTCATAATAATAATAATAATAATAATAATAATAATAATAATAATAGTAGTAATAATAGTAATGTTAAAAGTAAAAACAGTAGTGATGGGTTATTGCATAATAAGGATATTCAAGTAAAGCTTGAAAAATCAGATGTTACTAAGACTGTATTGCGTGATAAAACTAATTTAAATATTAATAAAAATAACATTAATAATGGTAAAGATAAGAAGTCTTCGGTGAAAAAAGGCAATATTGAAGAAAAGGAAAGGGAAAAGGAGAGCAAATCCGATGATAGTAGTGTTAAATTAAAGTCAAATGATAAGAATAAGATATTAGAATTTATGATGGAAATTCCTGAGATAAGTAATTATGAAATTAATCAAAATACTAAAAAGAGTGTTAATATTTCAAGTCCATTTAGTGATTTAGATAGTAATAAATTATTAAAGGAAAATGGAAATAAGAATATAATCGATAAAGATAAGAAATTAAAGGAGAATATTAGTTTACAATTAAGATATTCAAGTGATGAGAATAGTAGTTTTTTATCATCACCATGTGTTGAAAGAAATTTAAAATTGAAAAGGGATAGAGAAGGTAATGATTGCAGTAATGATAAAGAATTAGTAAAGAAGATTAAACTTAATACTGAAAAGGAAGAGATTGATAGAGAAGTTAGTGTTAATTCAATGGAAGCTACTGATGGATCAAATGAGGTTGAAGAAGAAATTGATGATTTAAATATTGATAATGAAAATAAAAGACCACAAACACCAATTAAATATATTATAAATGATAAACCAATTTATGAATATATGAAGGGAGAAGAGAATGATTATTATGATATAATTGGTAAAAAGGATAAAACAGAGGAATTAGATGATAATGAGAAACAATTTTTCGAATTTGTACATTATAATTTTAATCAATGGAGTGAACAACCTGAAAATTTTGCAAAAGAATATAAAGAATTGATGGATGAACTTATAATTGCTAGAATTAAATATGATAAAAGAATTAAATTATTGAGGGATAATTTAGATGGATTTGCATTAAATTTAGAGGAATTTAGTAATGAATTAAATAAGAGATCAAAGATATTAAAGGAATATTGTGAAAAAATTGTTGAAGAGATTGAGTAAATCACTACAATGATTTATCTTTGCTATCGAAAATAGAATTAAATTAATATATCATTTTAATTTTTTTTAAAACAGAGTAATGGAAATAGAAAATTTTATATAAAATATTATGTTAAGTTATTATAGTATAATATTAAAATTTTTATGATAATTACTTTCTGAATCTTCTTGCACCACCGTTAACATTTGAGACGGAAGTTTCAACTTTGAAACCTAAAGATTTAATCATAGCATCAGTATCTGCATCAACATATAAAGCACCATTGTTCTTTTCTAAATCTAAAGCAGAAACCTTTGGAACATATTGATCCTTTCTTTCTCTTTCTTCTTCTTGTAATTTGAAAGAGATACCTCTAACTGGACCTTTTTGAATTCTTTTCATTAAATGAGTAGTGTAACCAGCAATCTTGTTTCTAAGTCTCTTTGATTGAATTTCTGCAATTTCAGAAGTTAATCTTTTGTTAGTTTCAAAATCTAAAGTTAATTTTGGATAGTATTTTTCAATTAAAACCTTTGCAGCTCTCTTAACAGTCTTTGTTCTAACTCTACCCTGTAATAAATAAAAAAGTTATGGAAATTAATGTATAATGTTAGTATATTGTTTCTTGAAGTGGAAATGAATGAGAATGAAAAAAAAGATGTTTATAACATTATATCCCTTATATCTTGATGTACTATTTTTATTATACGATGATCAGTATATGATTCTTAATTATATTTCATTATTGACATTATAATTAGTTAATTTAATAGATATTTTGATGATTTTATTGATATTTGTCATTTCATTACGTAAATTGTTCAATAATTGAGTATAACATTGATAAATATGAGGATATAGGGAAATAGATGTTTCTTAACAATTAGATTCATTATTGATATATTATATGTCGTTACGTACCATATTGAAAAGTTGATTAAAATTGGTTGTTCAATAAGATAATTAAAAAAATTTCAGAAATAAATTTCAAAGAAATCCAAAGAAATTGATAATATTATGATTATTACATTATTTGATTTTTTTCACCAACTGTAAAATTAATTTTACTATACGCACTCTCTCTTTGAAAAAATAAAAAAAATTATTTTCATTATTTGTGACTGTTATTTTCAATATGGAAAAAGATTTTTTGTTAATAGAGTGCGTCAATTGTAAATGAGAGAGTAAGTGAAATACTTAAAATTTTATTTAAGTTAACCCTCATACCCCTTATACTGTACACGTGACACAATTATTTTGAATTAGAATTTTCAAAAATTGAACAGCTCATCCATAATCTATTATTATGGCAAATTAAACTGTTATTATAGGGGGTATCTCTATACACTTTAAGGCTTATCTTATCTTATTAACTTAGTTAATATACTTATATTATTGTTATTATTACATTCACTATTATACTTTATATTATATTATATTATATTATATTATATTCTATATAGT
Organism: Pichia cephalocereana; assembly: GCA_030565065.1. Classification (NCBI taxonomy): domain Eukaryota; kingdom Fungi; phylum Ascomycota; class Pichiomycetes; order Pichiales; family Pichiaceae; genus Pichia; species Pichia cephalocereana. Next base: position 40,457 of record JAJMAS010000051.1, on the reverse strand, counting down.
ATATAAGTATATTACCCATTGATATATACACATACATAGAAATCCCCTTTTCTAATATCAACATTCAATTTTTTTGAGTTTCCAAATTTTCTGTTTTTTACCAAATAAAATTCATTTTTTTTCAAAACCTTCTCCGGGGGAAAATTTCGGACTTTTGTTGAAAATATTATAATTATAAATTTCATATATAATGGGACAATTTCATTGTGATGTTTGTTCATCTGATTGTACAAGACGTGTACGTATAAGTTGTGCTGAATGTCAAGATTATGATCTTTGTGTACCTTGCTTTGCAAATGGTAAATCATCTGGTAAACATAAACCATTTCATAATTATAGAGTAATTGAACAACATCAATATCCAATCTTTGATGAAGATTGGGGTGCTGATGAAGAATTATTATTAATTGAAGGTTGTCAAAATTTAGGTTTAGGTAATTGGCAAGATATTGCAGATTTTATTGAAGGTAGATCAAAGGAAGAAGTTGAAAATCATTATAATACTTATTATTTAAATTCACCTTATTATCCATTACCTGATTTGAATAAAAATTTCCCAAATTTTTCAATTAATGAATTTTTAAATAAACGTAAAGAAAGATTTGATGCAAGAAAGAAATTACCCTTACCACCTCCAAAGAAAGTTTTAACTTCTCAACCTTTGTGTTCTTATATTCAAAAATATATGCCTGGTAGATTAGAATTTGAAGAAGAATTTGAAGATGATGCAGAAAAAGTTATACAAGATATGATTTTTGAACCTGATGAATCAATTGAAGATATTGAATTAAAATTATTAATTTTACATATTTATAATGAAAAATTAACTTTAAGAGCTGAAAGGAAAAGACTAATGATTGATGATAATTTATTAGATTATAAAAATAATAATGCAATTGATAAGAAAAGATCAAAAGATGAAAGAGATTTAATGAATAAAATGAAACCTTTTGCAAGGATAATGTCATCTGATGATTTTAAAAATTTTTCAAATGATATTGAATTAGAATTTAAATTAAAAAATAGAATTAAACAATTAAAGGAATGGAGAGAGAATGGTATTTTAACAATTGAAGATGGTGAAAATTTTGAACGTGAAAAAATTAAAAATGCTAATAATTTAAATTCAATTTCAAATGGTAACCATAATATTCATAGTAATCTTAATAATACTCATTCATCAAGTAAATCAGATTTAATAATGAATTCAAGTCTAAGTTCAATAACTAAGGAAAGACATACATTAAATTCAGGTAATTCAAATTCAAGAATGTCAACTCCAGTCGATTCAAAGACAAAGAAAAAACTAACTTTATCATTAGATCAACTAGATATTTCAAAATCTCCTGATTATCATTTATTGTCAGATTCTGAGAAAGAACTTTGTCAAGAATTAAAAATTTCCCCCAAGGCTTATATTTGCATAAAGGAAGTTTTATTTAAGGAAATTTTAATTAATAATGGTAAATTAGAGAAAGATAGATTAACAGAATCTATTAAACTTGATGATAATAAAATTTCTAAAATTTGTGATTATTTTGCAGATCAAAATTGGTGTAGTGTAAATTAATTAGCAAGTCTAATTAATATTTTGTATATTATTTTATATTTATAATAAAAGAATCGTTTATTTATGTTATATTCAAGATCTTATCTAAGAATTTACTTGGGTGAAATATTATGTAATAATTTTTCAACATGAATCCGAGACTTGCATGAATTTTATAAAATTTTTTTTTCTTTTAAAATATTTACAGTATTATTATTTTACAACTTTTCTTTCAATAAACAACAAAAAAAACATGTCAGATAAAGCCAGATATGCATTAGAAAAATCTATACCTGAATTGGAAGATTTAGAGAAACGTGGATTATTTCAAAGAAAGGAAATTAATATGATTGTTCGTCGTAGAACTGATTTTGAACATAGAATTGCAGGTCGTGGATCAAAACCAAAAGATTATTTATTATATATTAAATTTGAGAAAACACTTGATAAATTAAGAAAGAAAAGAATTCAAAGATTAAAGGATCATATTGATATGACTCCAAGTATTAGTAATTGGTCAATTTCTCAAAGAATTTTAATTATTTTCAAAAAAGCAACAAATAAATTTCCAAGTGATATGGAATTATGGGCAAATTATTTAAAATTTGCAAGAAAGCAAGAAAGTGTTAAAGTTGTTTATGATATTTATTCTAAATTATTATCATTACAACCAAGAAATATTGATGTTTGGTTAAGTGGTGCAAAATGGGAATATGAATATAATAAAAATGTTAAAGGTGCAAGAGCATTATTTAAAAGATGTTTGAGATTTAATCTTAATGAAGAAAGAGTTTGGATTGAATTCATTAAATTTGAATTAAATTATTTATCTAAATTATTAACTAGAAGGAAATTATTACAATTAGTTAGTGAACGTTCACAAATTGAAGATTTAGAGAATGAAAGTAAAAAAGAAGGTACTGAAAATGATGATGATGTTGATGTTGAAGATATTGTTACATTAAATGTTGGTGATGATGAAATAAATAGTGAATTAAATGCATTACCTGAAATGAATGTTTCAACATTAGGTAGTGTTGAAGATAATCCAGTTTTACGTGGTGATTTAATTATGACATTATACAATGTATTCATTGAAACAATGATAAAAGATCTTGAAAAAGAATATCAACATAATGATCAAATTAATATTAAAGATAATGAAATTAATGATGAAAAATATAAATTAATAATGAAATTATCAAATAAAATATTATCACTAATTGATAAATTTGATATTTTAGATAGAATTCATATGTGTGATTATATTATTAACGATTTAAATAAAAGATTTGAAAATGACATTAATGTATTGTTGTTAAAACTAACATTATCATTAAGATATGTTTCAATTGATGATGAAGAATTTATTAATAAACTTCAAGAAAATGTTAAATTATATCAATCATGGAAATCAAAGGTAAAAATAGATGATAAAATTAAGGAAAAGGTAAGGGAAAGTTACGTTAAATATCTAAATGATAAATATTTGATTCATAGTGAAGGTGAAACTCAATCACTTTTACAACTATTATTAAAGAAATTATAACCAGAATAAAGATATTGTTTATTTATTTATAAATCAAATTGTATATATCGTATAGAATAAAAAACTAACTATTCAACTTTATTCCATGTACTTAATTGAACCTTTTTATTAATTGATTTATAAGAGAATATTAAAGTTAATACTATACCTAAGAAAATACCTGCTATACCGAAAATCCAAGTAATTTTAGAATTTGATGAAACAACATAATAAGCTTGAACATTATTTTCAGTATTAATAATATGATTATTTGCAGTTGGCCATTTAATATTAAAATTGAATTCTACATTTTGACCAATTATAACTTTAGTTGTATTTAATGAAGATGAGAATGCAGTACCTGCAATTAATTCATTTTCATTTGAATGTAACATTAATAAATTAATATTTGGATCAATATCAAAATGAGATTCTAAAACATTACCTCTAAAACTAAAATCTAATGGAATATAAATACCTGAATTTGGACGTAATTCAAATTTACAAGTAAATGGAGCATCTTTATGTAAATATAATTGAAATAAATGGAAAATTTCATCATCAAATTTAACTGTACATTTTTTTAAACTATCAGTATTATAATTGAATGAAAAAGGTTTATTAGTTTCTAAACATTTAAAAATTGGTGAATAGACAATTTCACCTTCTTCATTGAAAATATGTTCACCATTATCAATTTGTCTATTTATACATTGTAAATTGATTTCATCACCAGTTTGGTAAGCTTTATAAGATTGAGGATCTAATTCAGAAATTGGGTATGGTTGAAACTTTGAAGCATTTACTAATGATAGTAATGATAATATAGCTGTGAAGTTTATAGATATCATTGTTCAATGATTGTTGAAAAGGAAGAAAATGAAGTGATGTGATGATTTATAAAGTAAAATAGAATAAAATATGAGTGCCATATATTAATTGATAAAATGGATATTACATAAATTATATGCTAATAATTACGTAACTAATTAGAATTTGGTATATAACTTTTAAGTATATCTTCCTGTAAAACCTTTAAAGCATCACGATTAATACCTTGAAAACATTTCTTCTCAGATTTAAGACTTTTCCAATGAGCTGTTAAACCATCACGACGTTTAAATTTTCTACCACAACCATATTCTTTATTTTCAAATTTCCCACTACAAATAAAATAATTATTATTATTTAAATGTTGACTTTTCTCATGTCTTCTACGATCACTATGTCTTGCAAAGAATGAATTACAAATTTCACATTTAAATGGTTTTTTATGTTCATGAGATGAATTATAATGTGATGTATAATTAAGTTTACGTGAAAATGATTTACCACAACCTGGGAATGTACATATGAATTTTTTCTTAATTTCAAGTATTGGTGGATGCTGTTGTTGTTGTTGTTGTTGTTGTTGTTGTTGTTGTTGTTGTTGTTGTTGTTGATGCTGTATATGTGTATTTGGTGAAGAATTTATAAGTGAATTTATATTTGAGTTTATATTTGAATTTAAATTTGATATTGAATTGGGTAATGAATTTTTATGAGAAGTTGAAGATGTTGATGATGGTGAAGAAATTATAATATTTTGAACATTATGCCTATTTAGTATTGAATTTTGATAAGGTATATGAAATTGAGGTATATCAATTAAATTATCTGAATGAGGTGGTAAAAGACGATTTGAAGGTATTTCAACACCACTTATATTTATACTTGATGGATTGTTAGAATTTGGATTTGCTAAATTATTAAATTGAAATAATTGAGTAAGTAATTGAGAAGTATCATTTCCAGGCCATTGTAATGGTAAAGCAGGTAATGTTGAGGGTATATTTGAAGAATTGTTGTGGGTATCATTAATATCTTGTTTGTTAATATTGTTATTGTTATTGATATTGTTATTATTAATAATCATATCGTTATTATTATTAGTATTGGGGATAGTGGTATTAGTATTAATATTCGTATTAATATTAGTATTAGTATTAGTATTAGAGGTTATAATATTATTATTTGGAGTATCAATAATATTTGATTTTTCATGTAGAAAGTAGTTTGCATTATCGTTTGACATTGGGGCAGTGCAGGGGTACAAATAGAGATAACAAGAGAATCAATGAGATTATAATTTATATTTATTATCTGATAAACTATAACTATCACTCCACACAGCCTCATAGTAAGAAATTTAATTTTGTTGAAAATTTTCTAAAATTTTTCTCTTTTTTTCTTACTAAGTGAGTGAGAAACGCTTATATTATTTTATTGTAAGGCTCATCTTATAAACCATAGAGTATCCAGTACACGTACATCAACAAGAGCCTTATTATTATTATTATTATCATTATCATTATCTATTTCTTCCTTAACATAAACTCCATCTTGTATAACTGTTATAGTATTATTATCATTTATATCAACAGAAACTGCATCAATTGCACTCCAACATGCAATTATTGCAAAAATTCCACATGGTAATTCATCTTGTTCCCATGGTAGATCTATTGTAGATGGTGTTTCGATATCTTTTCTAAAATGTAGTGAATTTTGGTCATAAGGAGTATTCCAAGAACAATTATTCAATCTAAGTATCCAACTAACTTCAGCATTACCATATACTATATTAATATAAGATACAAATAACCATAACCATATATTCCACATTGTTCAGTATCCTATATAATACACTCAACGGAAGAGAGTTGTACACTATTATTATAGAAATATTAACAGTTAATAAGAGAAAAGTGAAGAAAAACAAGTTTCGCGAATAGTATAATGGATGACATAAGATTATTTACTATACGAGCGCTACGATGAACACGCCATTTATCATTATTATTATTATTATTCACTTGATGTTTTAAGTATTTAAACTCTGCAAATTTCTTCATCTTATCCTCTCTTTATTACATATATTTGACAGTATTTACACTACAAGAATAATCATGTCCACTGAGGAACATTATGATGCTATAGTTATTGGTGCAGGGGTTGTTGGTCCTTGTTTAGCTAAAGTTTTAGCAGGTCAAGGTCGTAAAGTTTTAATAGTTGAAAGAGAATGGACTAAACCTAATAGAATTGTTGGTGAATTAATGCAACCTTCTGGTCTTTTAGCTTTGAAAAGATTAGGTATGGCTCAAGCTGTTAATAATATAAATGCAATTCAAACAATTGGTTATTATATTTCATTCTTTAATAAAAATATTAAAATTAATTATCCTGAAAAATCAATTTTAGTGAAAAATAAAATTAATGTTAATCCAGTACCTGGTGCTTTAACTTCAAATAAATTATCAAGTGATAAATTAATTACTGATGAAACTTTAAATATGAATGATTGGGAAAAATCACCCTTCGTTAGAGGTGTTGCATTACATCATGGTGATTTTTTAATGAATTTACGTTCAATTTGTTTAAATGAACCAAATGTTACTAAATTAGATGGTAATGTAACTAAAATTATAGAAAAAAATGGTAGAGTTACAGGTATTGAAGTTGCTGATAAAGGTATATTTAATGCATCATTAGTTTTCTCATGTGATGGTATTTATTCAAAATTTAGAAAAGAATTAGCAAAAGATTATATACCTTCAATTGGTTCATATTTTATTGGTTTAGAAATAGTTGATGCAAACTTACCTGCAAAATATCATGGTCATGTTATTTTAGGTAATCATGCTCCTGTACTTATTTATCAAATTAGTCCTCATCATTCAAGAATTTTATGTGCATATAGATCAATTACTTTACCAAAACGTAATGAAGTTTTAAATTATTTATCAAATGAAGTTTTACCAAATTTACCAAATGAAATTAAACCAAGTTTCCAAAAAGCTTATGAAGAATCTTTTGATGGTTCAAATATTTATAAAGCAATGCCAAATCAATTTTTAACAGCTCGTTTAAATGATAAACCTGGTTTTATTTGTTTAGGTGATTCTTTAAATATGAGACATCCATTAACTGGTGGTGGTATGACTGTTGGTTTAAATGATTGTGCTTTAATGTGTGAAATTTTATCAACTTTATCAAATGATGAATTAAAGGATCATTCATTAGTTTTGAATTGTATGAAAAAATTTCATAAGGAAAGGAAATGTTTAGATGTTGTTATAAATACTTTATCAATTGCATTATATACATTATTTGCAGCAGATTCTAATGCTTTAACAATTTTACAACGTGGATGTTTCTATTATTTCTTACGTGGTGGTGAATGTGTTACTGGTCCAATTAGTTTATTATCAGGTTTATGTCCAAGTTCTGTCACATTATTCAATCATTTCTTTTCAGTTGCATTTTATTCATGTTATTTAAATTTTATTGATAGAGGATTTTGGAAATTCCCATTAGCAATTTGGGAAAATATTCAAGCTTTAACAACTGCTTGTTTTGTTCTTCTACCATTATTATCAAAGGAAATCTTCAGTTAAGTTCTAATGTTCTAATGTTTTAATGTTTAATATTAATGTGTGTAATCTTGTTTAATTTGTCTTAATAGAAATTGTATTTTCGCTTTACTTTCCCCATTAGGAAGTATCTATACATTGCTGCATCTTAAATTAATTTTTGAGTCCTCGGATGGAGTTTATAATTTGTTTTATGTTACAGTAGGGAAGCTTGCATGATTTTAGTAATCATTTAAAGACTTTGAATTATACCTTAAATAACCATCACTCTCTGTTAAGCAAAGACCAAAAATGTCTGAATCTAACGAGGAATCACAACATGTGGTTTATTCTTCATCTATATTGTTTGAAAAACAGCCAATTGAAGCAATGGAATCATTAGTTATTAGACGTCAACAAGCAAAGCAAATTAATAAAGAATTATCTGAATGGTTAACTTCTTATGGTAGATTAAAATTACATTATGTTGATGAATTAAAGAAAATTTATAAAACTGGTCAAGAATTATTTACGAATGAAAATGCTAATTTACAAAATTCAAAACTAGATGCTTTAGGTTTATTAAATCCAATTTGGAATGATACTTTAAAAATAATTAATAATGAAATTGAATTATTTGATCAAAGTACAAGAAAAATGGGTAGAGATATGATTGCTCCATTAAGATTATTTACTAGAAATAATGATTTAAATTTAATTGAAATGGATCAATTAATTGAAATTGCTTCAAATCTGAAAAATGGTCATGGTAATTTGAATGATTTCGAAAATGAATGGTCAACAAAGGCACCTTATTTTTTCGAAATTTTCGAAAATTATGATTATCAAAGATTATTATTATTAAAGGATGTTTTCCTTAAATATCAAACTGACGTTGGTGATGTTATCAGTAAATTTAAAAAGGAGAATGAAAATGGTTTAGAACATGTTTTAAATTTTAATGTTGATGATGAAATTAATAGATTTGCAAATGATGTAGTTAAAACTAATTTACCTGTTGAAAATATTAAAGTTGATGCAGTCTCAAAATCAAGAAATACAACTGATGGATTTACTGCTTCACCATCTAATGGTGCAGCAATTGGTGCAGGTGTAGGTGCAGGTGTAGGTGGTGCAATTGCAGGTGCTGCTGTCTCAAAACGTCATTCAAGTTTATTATCATCTCATCGTTTCCATTTAAAGAAAAATAATGAACATGAATCACCTTCATCATCTAGTATTTCAAATAATGAAAGTAAACGTTTATCATCAAATACTTCAATGTTATCATCAAATACTGCATCAACTTTTAATGATAATAAAAAGAAAGAAAAAGGTGCAATGCGTTCAAAATTCGGATCAATTTTCAAAGGTCGTAAGAAAAATGGTAAAGATTCAACATCATCTGATTTTACTCCTCCTTCAACTATTCATGAACCTGATAATTCTTCTATTAATACAGAGGTAACTAATGGAAGTACTCGTGGTTATTCTGGTAATAGACAAAGAAATCAATCATTTGCTTCACAATCATTTGCTTCTGTTAAACATTCCACTAGTAATAATAATCTTAACAACAACATTAATAATCATAATGATTACAATAATAATGTCAATGTTGCTCCACCAAATGTTCAAAGGGATGAACCTCAACATCAACATCCTTATAGACAATCTTCAATTGCTGAACCCGTCAATAAACCATTACCTCAATATCCACTCTCAGAAGCTGTTCATGCTGAAGAACCAAAACCGATTGAACAACAACAACAAGCCCCAGTATCAACTTCAGTTGTTGCTCCAGTTTCTGTACCAGTTGAACAACCACAACAACCACAACAACCACAACAATCACCAATTGTTGAACAAAAACAAGTTGAACCATCATTCTATGAGCCAATGCGTCCAACTAGAAGATCTGATTCATTATCTGGTTCATCAGTTCCTCAAATTGATAATTTATCAATTTCAAATAGTACATTAAATACACCACCAACTTCATCAACTACAGGTGTTACATCAATTCCACCAACTGCATACAATATGAATATTATTCCTGAAGCATCACAATTAATCAATAACAATAATGCACCTGCTCCACCACCACCTTCATCTAGAAAACATGTCTCAACTGATCCATCTATTCCTGCTCCTTCACCAGTTTCTAATTTGAGACAACCAAGAAATTCAGTTCCTGTTCCTCCAACTCAACGTAAGAGTATGTTAATTGATCAACAACCTCTACAACCTGCTCCAACTGGTACCCAACGATCTGAATCAGTTAATAGTGAATTACAAAGAAATACAACTGGTGGTGGTGGATTAGTTAGTGGTGCAATTATTCATCCATCATTAACAACTGCAGGTTTTAATGCATCAGTTGTTGAATTATTTAATGCAACTTTTAAAGATGGTTTATTAACTAGATCAAATGCAATTGGTGAAGTTGCATTTTCATTTATTTCAAGTGATGAAAAAAAATTACCTTCTGAACTTTCATTAAAAGTTTCATCCAAAAATGATAATGTTAAATTACCAAACTTTGCTGTTAATACATTATTAATGAATCAAGTTAATGAAGACACATTTATAATTAATGATCCATCACAAATTTCAATGAGAACTGTTGGTGCATTAAAATATATGTTAAATGATACAAAACCTCCAATTATTGTAACACCAGTTTGGAAACATGAAAATAATCAATCAACAGTAGTTATTTCAATTAAGCCAATAAATGAACTTGATGAATATTTAACGACAGGTTCATTAACATTAACTAGTTTTATAGTTTCTGTTTCAATCAAAGATGCACTTGTTTCATCAGCTGCAACTAAACCACCTGGTTCATTAAATAAAGAAAAGGGTAGAGTTACTTGGATTGTTAAAGATCCAATTACATTCAACTCAACAAAGAAAGAAGAACGTTTTATTGCAAGATTTAAGACAACTAAATTAGCAAAGGAAAGTGATTCAGGTGTTCAAATTAAATTTAATATCTCCAATGAAGATGGTGCAGGTAGAATCGATTTCATAAATACTGATTTAGAAATTCAAGCAAGAGGTGAAACAGTTGTTGAAGATCCATTTGGTGATGGTCTTAGTAAACAAATTGACGATTGGTCAGATGTTCCAACTTTGAAAACTATCGTTGCAGGTAGTTATTCAGGTCACTCTAATCAAGTATAATCACTTTACTTTCGTTTAGTTATATTATAACATTTTTTCTTTATTTCATTCCGTCATTGTTTACTTTAATCATTTTCGTTCTCATCTTTTATTTCATCTTTATTTATAATTATTATCATCACTTTATTTGTTTACATTTATAATTTTTTATTTTATTATGTTCTAATTTATTTTATTTTATACATTACCAAATTATTTTTTAAAAAACTATTATACACTATTATACTATCAAATCATCTCTTGGATCAACATAAGCTGTATAACTTATGGAAATTGTGTGATTTTCTGATGAAAATGGTAATCTATACATCATCACACCACGAATAATCAGATCGAAAGGATGTCTTGAAATATTCATCCATCTTTCATCTGGTGGTGAAAATTTCCCAAAGCTATTACTAACTATTTCTTCACGTTTATCTTTTGACTTACTTTTACTTTTACCCTTACCTTTCTTTTTCTTCTTCTTTTTATCATTATCATTATCGCCATTATGATCACCACCATCATTACCATCATCACCACCATCATCATCATCGTCATCTTCGTTACCTTTATTAGAACACGGATTTATAATCTTCAATTGGGTTGTACTATCATCTTTTCTACGATTTAAAAATCCCCCTTGGAAATAAAGTGGAATATCTAATGTTTCAATTGATCCTAATAAAATTGTTTCATATTGACCTTCTGCTCCATCACTCGTGTAAACATATTGTGTTTTAGCAAATATATCAAGTTGTGTATTATCTACTGTAATTGATATCAGCCCAGGATTAAATGCACTGAAAATCATATCAAACACAATTTCTTCTTGACTTACTAACATATTATTTACATCAACAACTTCTAAATCTTGTAGTTCTGTATTTGTTGCTAGAATGAATCCCGATATGAAACCTATAAATAGCATTAATATTATGATACTAGCAGAATAACATATATTCTTAATTGTTTTGAGTCTTTTCACCCGATGTGGTGTAAAATCGTGTGGTGAGCTATAAATATCCGACCTTTTCCACACCATTTTTCTTTTATCACCAGGTATACTACCATAATCTTGAACATTCAATATGTTATGACTAGGTTTACCATGATAATCATGCTTTTGAGAATTTACTGAGTTGTCATTATAATTCAGTGAGAAAAAGCTTTGTAGTTCACCATCATCAAAATGATCATTGTTGTTAGTATTATGATTTTGACCATTGTACAATGGATCATAATTATTTCTATTATGTGAATGATTATTATATTCATTATCTTCATAATTATTACCATTTGGCATTAGCGTGTCATTGTTATAAACCATATGAGTTAGACTTGGCTCGTAATACTCTAAATCCTCTTCAAAAGAATCATTATTTGTATAATCATCATTAATGGATGAGTAACGACGTGGCTGATTGCTTTTACACTCAAACAATCTCGAAGTTATTTGCCTTAGTTTATTCACTGACTTATCATCATTATCAATTTTGCTCATTGGCTGTATTTCAGGAATATCACTAAAATTTCTCACTGATCTCTTCTTAGAACTTTTCCTTGATCCCAGAGAGGAACGGGATTTAACATCAAAAGTTTCATCCATTGTTTTTTTAGAAGTTGGAGATTCAGGTTCAGGATTGAAAACATTTTGTAATTTTTCTTTTACTTTGGTTGTGTCGATGGTACTGTTATTTTCTCTAGCGTGAGTACTATCCACTGTATTAGACATTTTATTCTTTTTTGTGTCTTTAGATACTATAGAGTTTTCTATAATTGCAGCATCAGATGGTTGTTCAGATAATGGTGTTGATGTGTTTAAACCATAAACAAAATTTTCAGTTGCATGATTATTTTGATTAGTATCATTTTTCATTGCATCATGAACTTTATTATAGAAATATTCTGCTCTAGATGAATCTTTAGTCAATGTAGTACTGGTTGATGACACAGTTCCATGATTATTTCCTTGTAAAGACATCGTCCTTAAACTGGATATACTTGGATTTGTTGCCTTCTTTAATTTCATTTCATTGATATTTTTATTAGTTACAGCAACGGGATCTAATAATTTCTTGTTAATTGTATCTATTCTTTCTGATAAATTTAAGTTCAAAGGAGGAGTTTTCGATTCTTCAACTGTGAAAGGAATACTATTCATTAATTTCTGTAGCTGAGCTTGCGTTTGAGCTTGACTTTGAGCTTGTAATTCAAGTAAATTTTCTTTATCTGAATCATCAAGTTTTTGTGTAATGCTTTTAACTGTAGCTATATGATTACTTACGGGCACTATTAGTATTTTGTCATCGGCTATGTTATTAAGTGGAGTATCTGGCGGAACTTGTAAAAGATGAAGGACACTGCTATCATCGTCACATTGTTCTTCAACAACGCTCATCATAGCGGGCGTAGCTTGGATATGAGTAGAGTCTTTTGGCAATTCACTTGGGGCCTTACTGGTTTTCTTATCTGCTGGCATATTTATATATATTATATTATATTGTATTGTATTATCTTATTAATTATTGAATCTTAAGTCAGTGGGATGTGTATATTTTGACATGTATTGGTTATCTGTAAAGATACTAAAAAAATTTGGGAGGTGCCAAAATCTTACTTCTTTAACAAAACTGAACTTACCCCGTAGTTAATTCTAATTTTGAAGTCTTTTTCCTATCCTAAAACAAGATGGACAATATCCGAAGTTCAATACTATTGTCAAAATGTGTTAAAGCAGTGCAGTTACCAATAATAACAACAATTATTCAGTGTATTATTATCGTAAGCAAAAAAATTTGAGATGTTGACATAATTATTTTTTTTTTCTAAACTCCTTAATTAAGTGAAAGTCGTTTCCTTAACCTTCTATCAATATACCACGCCCGGCTGAGCAAGTCACCCCATGTAAACTCAAAGGGATTATTGACTGTGTTGATTAACTTTAATCAAGGCTTATCTAATGCTGATTGCCTTAAATCTGAATCATTGAAACTGTTTAATATACCACCTGTAGTTGCTGAGCCCCTTTCGCAGTACGATGATTTGTAGGTGATAAGTAATGTCCTTTGAACGAAAGGTATTAATAACTCGTTGTTTATAAATATAGGTTATTATTTACGTTTACATTCGTTGGTATATATATATTTACACACGGGTAAATAACATTATAATATACAGTTTTTCTAATATACTTTGAAAGTTCAGACTTTCCTAATGCTTGTAATTAAACCAGGTTTAGATATCAAACCAGGTTTGGGAATGATACCAGGTTTAGGAATATTTCCCACACCTGAGGATGATTCAGGTTTTCTAAACGCTCCAGGTCTTCTGAATGCTCCTGGACGTTGTAATCCAGTTCCAATATTACTAACAGGTCTAATATCTGTAGGTTTCTCCATCGCCTTTTTCAATGAAATTGGTGCCTTGATGACAGGTTTATTAATATTTGGCATACCATATTTGGGTAACGGAATTTTAGCAATTTCAGGTTTCCTATTAACAATTGGTGTTCTTTTTGTTCTTATTTTGACATCCTTAACCATTTTCTTATTTTCATCCTTGTTCAAATCATCCCTAGTTACCATGACAAAATCTTTATCTTTTTTCTTTGGAATTTCAGACTCAGTAACATTTACTTTGTTATTATTAGCATTTCTAACAATAGTATTATTAACAAAAGTTGTCTTTTCAACATCCTTCGGAACAATTTCTTTTGTAAATTGAATAACTTTGGATTTCTTGGCTTCAGGAACACCTATTTCGACAACATTATTATCCGAAACTTCTGAAATCTTTCTTTTTTGTAATAATGAAGGTAGAGGTGGTTGAGGTGACAGAAATTGTTCTATATTAATAACAGGTGCTGGTTGTTTCTTCTTAGGTTTCTTTTCTTTCTTTTTCAAGGTTTTTGAAACTCTAAAATTTGGTACTTCATTAATACTAAAATGCCCACGCATTTCATTTTGTTTAGTTCTATTATCAATTGACACACTTTTATCCTTAATAAGTTTACTTAAATTTACATCAACTGAGTATGAAGGAGCATTAACATTATTATTTCCTGGATGCTGTGATTGAACTTTGAATAAAACACCACCACTCGATGGTGCAATTCTTGAAGGCTGAGTATCAATAACTTTTGGCTCAGGTTTATCTTGTTTCTTTGACTTCACAGGTCTAGCATTGTCAATTTCCTTAAGTGCAGGTTCTATATTACTTAATTCCTCCGTATTTAACAATTCACTAGTTTCTGTAACACTTGTTTTCTTTGGTGGTTCTTCTATTGGTGTATCTGTGCTTCGAACATCTATATTATATTCAGGAATATCATTTTTAAATTGATTGGTAGTTTCATTCAAAGTTGGTTTGTCAATTATATTGGAAGGTGAACTACTTTCAGAGATTAATGAATTAGCACCAGTTTTACGTCTTTCAGAAGATGACAAATATTTATCAAGCAAAAATGTAAAGGACTGAATGATAGGATGAATTTCATTTGAGAATTCAGGATTATTTCTTATCTTTTTATCCATTGTAAGCATATATGCCGCAATAACCACAGATGTAATTGATGTAATAACAATACTTTTATCAGCATTTGAAGATTCTAATTTCTCAGGTTGAATACTGCCACCCATTTCATTATATATTGCAGAAATATGTTTGAAATTATCTTTGTTACTAAAAAATTTATCAAATGGAACTAAATCTTTTTCATTGAAACTATTCATATCAGTAAAATTTAAATTGACCTTCTGTTGTTTCTTCAGTCTTTTTTGTTTTCTTTTATCAAACTCAATAGCAATCCATTGTTCCTTCAATGTTTCATGTTCAGGATTTGGATAAAGTAAATTAGCTCTTTTGATAACTCTGGTTCTTAAATCAATATCTCTATTCCTTTCTATATTAAATTCCCTCCATCTTTTCTTACGTTCTCTATTCTCAAATCTAATTCTTTCCTTCTCATCCATATCAGGTTTTGGTGCGACACTTTTGGTTGAATTATTGTCATTATGCATTAAAGATGAAATACTAGAGGCCACAGTTCTTTTAATCATATCTAATTGCGAAGTTCGCAACTTAGAAAGACTATGAATATCTAATGATGATAGATTAATCGTATTAAATAACGTACTTACTGTATCAACAACAGATGATTTCAGATAACTTTGGTTATTAGAATCTTCATCCTTTGATTCATTATGATCATCTTGAAATAAATCATTGGTTTTAGTAGTTGGTATTGATGTTTTCTTTGTTATCTTTCCATGAAGTTTATCTGTTTTGTCTTTGGCTTTTTCTACCTTATCAGATGGTGTATAAATGTTGATATTTTCTAATTGATTAAAATTACTTGTTGGTTTTCTATTATATGAATCCTTAAACTCAGATTGTTGAAACTCTAAATTTTCATCTAATTGGAAATCTAAATCAGTTGAATTTTTCATAGCCATTTCAAATGCATTTCCCATAATATCATCCCAATTATAATCATTTTCCTTCTCTTTCTGAGTTTCCACTTCTTTGATAACCTTTTTAGTTGAAATTAAATCATTCTGTTTAGGTTGACTTCTATTGGTAGGTGATATTGGTCTAATTTTGAACTTTTGTGTGGTCTTTAATTTGGATGATTTTGATTTCTTATCTTTTGCTTTTGTCTTACTTTCTAAAATTTGATTCGAAAATTGATCTTGGAAAAGGGTATTAGAGACAACATCATTAACGACATCATTTAATGCTTTCTCAAAGTCTATCTGTTCATTTATTGAAGGGGCTATATTATTATCAGAATCAGCCAGGCTTGTTTCTTTCAAAGCATCACTGATAGCACTAGCTAATTCAGAAGTAGTTTCGTTATTAGTTTTGAATGTTTGGAGTGTATTTGATTCAGCAAATTTGGGAAGTTTTTTAGATTTAGTTGATTTAGTTAATTTCTTATTCTTTACATTAGGAACAGATAAAAGAGCTTCTTTGATAGCACTATCTAATTCAAAATTGGTATCATTATATTTTGATGAAGATTCATTTAATGCGGTAGCCATAACATCATTTAAATCAATGTCACGAATAACATCCGTTAATTCTTGTTCATTTAAATTTGTTAATTCTTTTGCTGAATGTTCCTTTTCACTTTGCAATACAGCTTCTGAAACTAAATTTTTCATATCACTGAAAAAATTATTATAATTTTCTTCTTTATCATTTGAAGTATTATCGAAAGGTTCAATTTGTTCATCATCTATTTCCTTTTCTTTTTGTTCAAGTACTGATCTTGTATCTTTCAAAGCATCTTCAATTACACTTTTCAAATCTAATACTTCATCAGATGATACATCTTCATCCATATTTTGATTTTTGGACTGCTTTTCATGTTGTTTGCTAATAACTTTATCGCTTATACCTTTATCCTCTTCAACATTCTCACTAGCATCGTAGTGTTCAATTTGTTCTCTGGTTCCTACTAATGCACCATTGATCGCATCAGGTAGTTCATCGTTGATATTTGTGTTGGTATCTATTCCATTTTCATCTATTACATTATCATTTGCTATACTTTCGTTTTGAGCTGGTAAATCAGGATTTATCGATTGAAAGTTTTGTTTATCGATCTTTTCCAGCTCATCATCATTATCATTGGCATTTACATTATTGTCATCATCATCATTATCATCATCATT
Source organism: Pichia cephalocereana (assembly GCA_030565065.1). Classification (NCBI taxonomy): domain Eukaryota; kingdom Fungi; phylum Ascomycota; class Pichiomycetes; order Pichiales; family Pichiaceae; genus Pichia; species Pichia cephalocereana. Next base: position 23,138 of record JAJMAS010000051.1, on the reverse strand, counting down.
GTCATCATCATCGTTATTATTATCATCCTCATCAAGATTATCACCAAATGAAAACTGATTCTTGAAAACATCAGCAATTGCATTTTCAAGCTCATCACCCATAATTTCTTTATCATCATCACCATCATCATCATCATCATCATCATCAATGCTATTATCTTTATTCTCTGTAATTATATTATATTGTTGAGCAGTTTCAACATTTTGATCTGGTTCATCATCATCGTAGTTAGCATCTTCTTCGTTATGTAAATTACTTGTATTACTTTGATCTTCTAATGATTGAACAGCACTACCGACTAAATTTTTAATCAATTCATCTCTATCGAATTCACCATCATCATCTTCGTGGTCATCATTCACATTTTCAACATTATTAACTTCAATATCTTTAAAGTTTGAAACATCATTATTTGAAACATCTATATTTGAATCATCTCTATTGTTATCATCATAATCAATTTGCATATTACAATCTTCGTTATTATCTTCTTCATCATTGTTATCATTATAGAGAGATTCAACAATACTATTAGCTAGATTAAGAACTGCATCTTGATGTAAATTATCATCATCATCATCATCATCGTTGTTATCATTATCATAATAATTGTTTACATTCTCATTATTTACATTATTATTAATGTTTTGAACAACATTATTTTCAACATTGGTATCATGATTCGATCCAGTTTCTTCAGGAAATGAAGACAAAGGAGAATCCACCATTGTAACTAAAGTAAATGATCAGTTAACTTACCTTATCTATCGGACTTGAAGTTGTACTCCGAAGATAAACCCCAAGAAGGAAGATCCAAGAAAAACAAAAAAAGACAGTCACAAAAAATTTAACTGAAATAGAAATAGATCTGGAAAAATTGGACATTTCTTTTTTATTAAACGTCCATTTTTTTCATTGGTCGCGTCGATTGATTATGTAAGTTTTAACATTGGTTGATTTTGGTTTAGTTAATAAGTAAGATTACATATAGTAATTAATAGGTTCAAATGAACAAGTCTCAAAAGAATGGTATAAAATAGGTACAAACCAGATACATACATGGATATCTATTTCTGTAGATGTTCAAATCTTCTTTCGGAAAAAGGTTCCAAGTTTATTGAAGAAGAAATTACTATAAAAGTAAATTTATGATTTAAAGAAATTAGCTGCTTCAACGGAATCACTTGACCCAAGCTCCAATTTTCCATGCTCTTTTTGGTAAATTCATAAGACAACAGATAAAAAAATTCTTCTTACTCCTATCGTTGAAGAAATGTGTAGAAACAGAGTTGAGATTAATAATAATGTTTATAATGAGGTAAATGTTGTTTACAATTTTTTCTGATGAAATTCAAGAAATAGATGCCTATGATGCTGAAAAAATATTTAGTGATTTAATAGTTACAACTGAAACATATTTGTCACGTATGCGAGAGTCTTTAGCACGTATTAGTAGGACACAATGGAGGGTTAATGCCAAATCTTTGATTTCATATCTAAATCTCCCAGATTTCTTCAAAACTGTTTGCCCTGATTTGATGCATACTGCTTATGGAAATTTTATAACTAAGAGGGTGGTAAGTATACTTGTTTCTGCTGTATTCAAGGCTTTAGATTTGGTCTCTTATAATCGAATTATTGAACATAAACTAGAAATTGATAAATTTTTGGAGACTGTAAAATTTGTAGAGGAACCAAAGGATATTAAAATGCATTTAACAAAAAAAATGACCGATAGTAGAGTTAAAGCTGTTGATGTAAAGGCTTTTTCCCATATTTTTCCATTGTACTTTCTGCCACTTGCTGAAGAACTCAATGATACTCATCCACTTACTCCTTTTCAGTTTTTAGTTAAAAGTATGATTGAATTGAATGTTTATGTTATTGCTTTGGTGGCTACTAATGTCACATTGTCTTTTGCTGATAATAATTGAAGAAATGAGATGAAAAGAAGTTACACAAAATTGATTTTAAAGTTGGAACGACTATTTGAAATTCCTGAATATAAGCCAATTTTTAGTAAATTTTTTAGTGTACCTACCCATCAAATGATTCATTTATTCGATATGTGGAAATCTGTTGGCTCTTTTAGAGATTGTTGGTGTTTCTATACTGAAAGATGCTGCTGCACAGTGAGGCAAAAAGTTAGTCCTCATAGAAACAGTTTCAAAACCACTCAAAATCAAATGGCTTTCTTAGCAATTGACAATTGCAAATCCATTTATGAATATAAGAATGATCCAATGAGTTGTTATTATATTCCAAGGTGTAGAAAGATTCCAAGGGATAGTGATTTGGAAATGCCTCTTTCAGAATTATATGCAAATGGTGAAATTTCTGAAGATGATGTGGTTGTTTTAAGAGAGCTGAGACATATTTGCTCTCGTAATACATTCATTAGCAAAGAAGGTGCAAAAAGCTATGTCAAATTCAAGATAGGTAACTCTTGGCAATATGTTAAGGTTGAAAGACTAATCAATGTTGAGGTAAACAATTGTTGTAAATTGTTAATAAAATTCCAAAGGCTAAATATAGGACATGATTGGATAAAGACTTATTCCGGAAAGTTGGAATTTGTTTTATATTCTAGAATGCTTGAATCCGATGCAGAATTTAAGTGGATGGATAATAGTGTTGAACTTTTTGGTATCTAAGTTTTCAAAAAAAGAGTTAATATCATTGCTCCCTGACTTCAGAAATGAGTTTGGATTTGCAACTGAGCAAAAGTGCAGTATGTCTCAATCTTCTATGTAGTTATATATTATATATCTTTTGTGTTTTAATAGTTGTTATTAATTATATATAAAAACTGGCTGCAAGAAACATGTATATAAAATTGGATTATTACACAAGAAATTACGTGTCGACAGTTAATGAAATGCGACGCGTTTTTTATTATCACGTAAAATCTTGTTAATTTTTCATTTGCATGCATTCAGGTGCAAGACTTGATATATATCAGTGATTTTATCCTAAGTATAATACGTCTTAACGCTCGTTGATATATAATTCTTTTAAACTCTTTCTATAAAAAACAGCAATGGAGCAACCGTGAGTTTTTATATCATTTATAAAATTAGAACAAATCAATACTAACATTGAATTAAGATTATGGAAGCCATTTTTTTCTTCATTCCATTCTATCATTTTTAATGAAAATATTTTCACTAAAAAATTGGTGACTAGTGTGTTAACACGTATATCCAATCAACAATTTTATATTATTTTCTGTCGGACAATATCATTATTGCTAAATTATGATTTGTTCGATACTATTAAAAGAAAGAGAAAAGTTTATAGAGAGTTGTTGAGATCAGGTATAAACAATTGTTTACCAACAGTTATTATCAAATTGATAATTAGAACGATCTCAGATAATTTTAAAGAGATAACAAAAATAGATATTAAATTTTTACATAAGTTTAAGGTTAATCTTCAAAGAATGATTATATATTCAGAAGATAGCGAAGATAACGTAGAAAATGAAGTCAATTCAGAAAATAGAACAAATATCGGTGATCCCCTTTCAAAAGATGGGGCAAATTTAGAAGATATCCATGGGGAATCAAAACAATTATGATTCGTTCAAAATTTGTCTCGATGACGTTTAAAAGAGCTTTAGATACATGATAATGACAGTACATCGTGCCTTAAATGAAAATTAGAGAAAGTACATTTTTCAAAAAAAGATTTTTTTTTTAGAATTAAAAAGCATTGTTTTACGAACTTACATTTGTTGAAAATTAAAACTGATGTACGAAACTTTATTATTAATATAATAAGTAGGATTATAAATAAATTATTTATGCTTGATAAGTAGATGCAGAGACATTACCACCTTTACCAGTCCAGTTAACATGAATGTAATCACCAACTTTTCTGTTTTCATCAGCAAATTCTGGTAAAATTTGGAAAGTATGAGCACCGAAATAATCTCTTTGAGCTTGTAATAAATTAGCTGGTAATTTCTTTGATCTATAACCATCATAAAATGATAATGCAGTTGAGAATGCAGGAGTTGGAATACCTGAAGCAACAGCAGTTGCAACAGTTTTTCTCCAACCTGATTGAGCTTTATGAATTGCATCTTGGAAGAATGAATGGAAAAGTAAATTTTCTAAATCAGGATTTTGTCTATAAGCTGAAGTAATTTCACCTAAGAAAACTGATCTAATAATACAACCACCTCTCCACATAAGAGCAATTGATGGGAAATTTAATTCCCAACCATATTCCTTTGCAGCTTCTCTAATTAACATAAAACCTTGAGCATATGAAATGATTTTTGATGCATATAAAGCTTGTTTTAAATTTTCAATAAATTGTGGTCTATCTTCAATTGAAATTTTTTCAATTTCTGGACCATTGAGAATTTCTGAAGCTCTTTCTCTTTCAGATTTAAGAGCTGATAAACATCTAGCAAAAACTGCTTCACCAATTAAGGTAACTGGCATACCTAAATCTAATGCATTAATTGCAGTCCATTTACCAGTACCTTTTTGACCTGCAGTATCTAAAATTTTTTCAACAATTGGAGTACCATCAGTATCATTATAAGCTAAAATATCTCTAGTAATTTCAATTAAGAAAGAATCTAAGACACCAGTATTCCATTCAGCGAAAACATCGGAGATTTCTTTATCATTTAAACCACCAACTCTTTTCATTAAATCATAAGCTTCACAAATTAATTGCATATCACCATATTCAATACCATTATGAACCATTTTAACGTAATGACCTGCACCTGCATCACCAACCCAATCACAACAAGGTTCATTATCAGCTTTAGCAGAAATTGATTGGAAAATATCTTTAATATGAGGCCAAGCTTCCTTTGCACCACCTGGCATTAAAGAAGGACCATATCTAGCACCTTCTTCACCACCTGAGACACCTGAACCAACGAATAAGATACCTTTCTTCTTTAATTCATCATATCTTCTATTAGTATCAGGGAAATGAGAATTACCACCATCAATAATAATATCATCTTTTTCTAAATAAGGTAATAATTGATCAATAAATTGATCGACAGGATTACCTGCTTTAACTAATAACATAATTCTTCTTGGTCTCTTTAATTTTGAACATAAATCTTCAATTGAATGAGCACCAATAATTGATTTACCCTTTGCTTCATTTTCTAAGAAATGATCAACTTTTGAAACAGTTCTATTATATGCAACAACTGTAAAACCGTGATCTGCTGCATTAAGGATCAAATTTTGACCCATAACTGCTAAACCAATTAAACCGAAATCACCTCTGTAATAATAATAATGATTAAAATTAGTTAGTATGAATATTCATGATATGATATTTATTTCAGAATATTAGACATATAGTACATACTTTGCTTCAGACATTATTTATGTGTATTGAATGTGTGTATTGCCTCTAAAAGAGATAGTAATAAGTGCAAATATCATAATCAAAAACCAAAGATTAAAAGTTAAATATAATCATTTACAATGCACGTCATTAATAATTTATCATTAACTGAATAGGACCAGACCTGTCCATAGTAAAATAATTTTTTCAAATTTTTTTTCCATTTACTACTACGGACCTCAAATTTCCATTTTTTATTATTATTATTGTGGTATTACGTAACATCGTCGGGTCTGTGGTTTGTATTTTGACATTAACTTAAGGTTTTAACGTTTTAATGACGATAATTCTTGGCTTAGTATTGGATAGGATAGCATTGCAAAGCATAGCATAGTGAAGTATATTGAATAGACAATAATGGCACCGATAGATCCACCTTATATTTGTAAAACAATAAAACCTATTGAGGGAGAAATTACAATTGATGATTGTATCTTTAAAACTTATAAATGGTTAGCTTCATCAGATAATTGGAAAGGTAGAGTTTTATTCGTTCATGGTTATAGAGATCATATTGGTGTTTATAATGAATTTGCTGAGACTTTAGCAATTAATGGTTATGATTTTTTCTTTTTCTATCAACGTGGTGAAGGTGAAACAAAATTAATTAATAATAATAAAGGTGTAAGTAATGATTTTTATGCTTATAAGGGAATTGATGATATGATTGATTATAATATTAATGATTTGAAAAAAAATAATTTAAATATTGATAAATTAAATTTAATGGGATTATCAATGGGTGGTGGGTTAGTATTAAATTATGCATCAAATGGTAAATTTAAGGATAAAATTAAATCATTTTCAGTTATTGGTCCATTAATTACTCTTCATAAAGATACTTATCCAGGTTATCATATTGAATTAGTTGTTAGAACAATTTGTTTCCTTGGTGGTAAAAAATTAAGAGTTAAAAGTCCACTTAAAGTTGATTATATTACTGGTGATCCAGATTATCAAAAATTTTTATTATCTAATGGTGATACTGAAGGTCTTGATGGTGCATTCGTTGAAACAAGGGATTTTATACTAAGAGGTAGAAATTTACTTAATTATAATACTTATTCCAAAATTCATAAAGATAAACCTTTATTAATTTGTCATGGTGAAGATGATCATATTAATGATGTTGAAGCAAGTAAAAATTTTATCAATCAACTTAATTCAATTGAAAATATGAATAATAAGAAAATTATTACTTATCCAAATGGTAGACATAGTATTGTTGCAGATATACCAGAAGTTCGTTCTAAAGTTATAGCTGATATAATTCAATTCTTAAATGAAAATCAATGAAAAAAGGGCATGTATGGGCTCATCATTTAAAAAAACAGCTATGATGAGCCTCCATGGAATTTTCACTATTTTAACACTTATTTTAACACTTTAATGCTCAACTTTTATATATCATAATTCTTTCTCTGCTTTTATTTCTTTATATATATATATACCGTGTAATGAACTCTGACACACTTATTGGATCATCACCAGTGTCTGCAAAAAAATCTAAAATCAGCAATAATTTTGATACTATTAGTAAAAATGATAAGAAATGTCAAGTTATCAGTAGTTTAGAACATCGTATCTCTACAAGTCATGAATTATTCAGAGCTGAAGTCCGAAATTCTCTTAATCCATATCTTAATTCAAACAATATAGTATTTGCAGTTCCAATGGAATGGTATAATTTTCTTTCAGGTTATATAAGATTACCAACTCCCGCTATTATTAAATATCTGGAAATACGTAAAGAACTTGAACCATTAATTTTTCCAAAATTAAATAAGAATAAGAAAATAATTAATGTTCAATTACATGATATAAATGATAATCAAATTGCATTTGCTATATGGTTTAATTTTTATGATATTAATAACTATTTCCAAAATAATAATAATAATTGTAATAATAAATTAATTTATATTCGTTCACTCATATTTGATTATTTAACAAGACTGAAAATTACATCAATTCCATTTATGATGATTTTATCAACTGCAACTCTGTCAATGGATAAAATACGTAAGGTATATAGTAAGATTCAACTCAAAATTGAAGAACGAAATATTAATCATAGAAAATTACAAATTCCTAATAAACCTTTATTCACATTACATTTACAAGATGAGAATAATCCATTTTTATTACTTTGGATGGATACTGAAAATATTTGCTCTTTCAATATACCTAGATTAGATTCACCAAAGGCAAGGGCTACTTTTGTCAATTCTCTCCTAGTATTTATATCATTCACCATATCAAATCAAAGAGATCATCACTCAGTTGATGATAATGAAAAATCAAAACTGTGAAAGTGGAATCAACTTCCCTCATGGAATTTTCTAGATGCTTTCTTTCAATCTTCCTCGAATTTCTATAAATTCAATTTCAGTCTCTTACTGTAAGTCCTTACAGTTTCTTTGCTTTCACTTGAATTCTTATACCCCATACTGCATTTAAAAGTTTCAATATATATTATAGATAATGGCTACTGTGCATAATCCAAACAACTGGTATGTATATAATTTATTTATTTTCTAATGATTTAATGAAAAATGAGATAGTAATTCACTAAAAATATTTGATTGATCCGAATTATTATTTAAGCTTCTATAATATCTTCTTCTATGGGATAATGTACTAACATACGTATTTTACAGGCACTGGGTTGATAAAAACTGTGTTCCTTGGGCAAAAGATTATTTTAATAAGAATCTTGTAAGTTTATCGGTTCCTCAAGATGACTATGTTTTCACTGTTAAAAGTTTAAAATCTTTAACTGGTGATTGTGATGTCACTCAAAGAAAGGGTAATGTCAAATGTCTTTTCGAACTTAAAATAGAATTTATTGTTAATGTTAAATCAGGTGAAGATGAGGAAGAAGAAATTACAATTATTTTACCAGAATTTGAACATGATTATGATGAATCTGATTTCTTATTTGAAATTAAAACTACAAAATCTGATAAAAAATCTGCAATTAAGAAACATTTTTTACCAGTTGCTCAAAAACAAGTATTCTTGAAATTTCAACCTGATTTAATAGCTGCTCATGAACCAAAACTTAGACATAACACAGATTTAATAATTACAATAGCTTAATTAATTAAACAAAAAATTCATCATTTATAAACTTTTTATTAATATACTAATAAATTTAAACAAAATAAGAAAAAGTAGCAGACATCTTTTTCTCCTTAACTAATATACACATGTGTACTATACATTTAAAATCCTTCAGGTACTCCCTTTGCAGGTCTTTGGTCCTTTTTAGTCCAATAACATCCAATTCCACCAGCATATCTAGAATTAACACCTCCATTATCTAATTGTAACCATTGATATTCACCTTCAACTATGGCCTTTATAACTTTAAATGATTCAACTGTTGCATATGGCACACCAGTTGCTGGATCATAATATACTGCAGGCTGCCCTGAAATTAAACACATTTTCTTTTGTCCATCAGGTAAATGAATACCAACTGGTGCAGGTGTATTTATTCTAACAATATCCTCATCATTTTCATTATTCTTATCTGAATTATCTTCAAGTACAAATTTCTCACCAAATTTAGGTAATTTAAGTAATGATTTAAATGATTCACTACGATTATCTTTGATTTTTTGTAAATCAATATTAGATGTCTCATCTTTTTTTATTGTACATAATGGTTCACATAATGGATCTCTCCTTGTACCAGCAAGTAATGATTGTTTTCCTAATAATCTTGCCTTAATGTTTTCAGGTGTTAACACTTTATCAAATTCTTCAAATATTATATAGTTTTTCACTACCAATTGTGGTGGTCCTTCATAAATAGGTTCATTTTCCTCAGTATCATTGTCACCTTCCCTCTGCTCCTCTTCATCATTGTTCTCATCAACCGATATTTCACTTTGAGATGTCATTTCATCTTCTTGTACGTTAGTTTCAGGTTCTACTGATAATTTCCTGATTTCTTCATCTTTACCATTTTCTGAAAATTTAACATCTTCATTAAACGTAACAGTTTTCGTTTCTTTTTTGTCCACTTTATCGTTTTCCAAAGGTTGATTATCAGAAACAGGGGTCTCAGATTGAGTAATAGGTGGAAATAATGTATCATTTATAGGTTGTGATGTTCCCTTCGTTTGTAACATTTCAAGTGTTACTTCACCTTTTATACCAAGTGTAGCATTTTTTCTTCTTAAATACACTAATTTTCTTTTATTCTTTCTTTCCTCATCTTCGGCCATTCTTTTCTGTTCTTCCTTAATTTCTTTAATTTCATCATTCGGAGTTATAAAAACACCTTTACTCCAAAATCTAATAAATCTTTTCAATTTTAATTTCTTAGAATTAGCAATATCTCTATGTTTCTTTTTCTTTTGGACTTCTTGTTCATAAAACCTAGTTAATGATAAAATGTTCTCTTGTTCAGTTATTTTAGCTTCCTCAAGTCTTTCTTCAAGTGTTTTCTCAACATATTCTTTTTTGGCAATTGGGACTATAGTTTGCCTTCTTTCGAATTCTTTCTCTATCTTTTCATGAGTTTCTATACTATTCTTTAATGTTGTACTTCTTGAAGAATGTCGTCTACTAGTTGGAGCTATTGGAGCACTATCAAATATGGATGGCTTGGGTTGTTTAACTTTCTCGGTTTTCTTAACTGGTTTGGCAACAGTTGTATTAGATTTTTGTTTCTTTTTCAATGATGGAGTTATAGAATCTGCTTTCCTCTTTTTTCGTCTATTCAATCTCTCTTGTCTTTGAAGTTCTCGTTCACCTTCAGATTCATCATCATCAGATGCACTTATATCTGAATCTGAAAGATTTTCATCCAGATTTTCATCCCCTTTTTCTTCTTCACTTTCTTCCATGGTATTTGTTTTCTTACTAGTATTACTTCCATCATTATCTGCATCTTCATCAAATTCATTCTCCTCGACATTACTTTCATCATTAGATTCTACGAATTCATCATCTTCTTCATCTTCTTGAAACAACAGATTAACATTCTCATCATCCTCATTTGAAGGTGTTAAACCTGCATTTGTTTCCTCTAAATCAATTAACTGCCGTAATCTTGAACCTGCATTTGATCTACGAGCTCTAGTTGCAATAATTGATTCAAATTCAGGTTCTGAATCACTTCTTGAATTATCACTTTCACTATCTGACATTTATTATATTACCCTTATTCTAAATATTATTTCAAAATAGTGGATTCATCTATGTAATACACACTTATTCGATAATTTCCCACAGGAAGAAAAACAATTGTATACAATTACAAGGAAATAAAAAATCCATTTTTATTCAATGTAAGACTACAATACTTAAAACGCGAGCATCAATAGCAAAATATTTCCAAAACCCTCTATATAATGTCAGCTTCAATTTTCATGTTGAGGGAACTTAATGGTCTCTTATAGAGAGAAAAGCCTTCTTTAAAGAGCAATGCTTAGAAGATTCAGTACGGTATCACGTCATTTCAATGCTGGTAAACCCAATTTTACCAGTATAACTCAATCGGAAAAGGAACATTTTCAACAACTTGCATCAACATGGTGGGATAGTCATGGACCACAAAGAATTTTACATAAGATGAATATTTTAAGAATGGATTTTATTTCAAATAATGTTAGATCTCATATAAAGGTTAATGCAGATGCAGAGACAGAAGATGAAAAATTGTTCATTCCAGGTTGGAATCATGAAAATATTTTACCAAAAGAAATTTCAAATCAAATTAATAAAGAATTAGATAATGCAACTTGGAATATGTATAAAGAAATGAAATTACAATGTTTAGATATTGGATGTGGTGGTGGATTATTATCTGAATCATTAGCTCGTTTACCAAATGTTGAAAAAGTTACTGGAATTGATATGACACCTGAAGTTATTGAAGTTGCAAATCAACATAAATTATTAGATCCAATGTTAAGTAATAAACTTGAATATAAATTAACTTCATTAGATGATATTCCTAAATCAAATAAATATGATATAGTGACATGTATGGAAATGTTAGAACATGTTGATTATCCTGCAATTGTATTAGATAAAGCATTGTCACATGTTAAACCAGGTGGATATTTCTTTTTATCTACAATTAATAGAGATTTAGTTTCTTGGTTTACAACTATTTTCATGGGTGAACATATTTTGAAAATTGTTCCACTTGGTACTCATACTTTTTCTAAATATATTAAAGAATCGGAAATTAGAGCATTCGTTGATACTTTAAAGAATGAATTTGATATTATAGATTCTAAGGGATGTGCATATCTTCCAGCTGTTGGATGGTTTTATACTCCTACTTCTAATATAGGAAACTATATGATGGCATTAAAAAGGAAAGAAGTGGTTGAACCTGTTGCTCTTGTGGAGGAAGAAGCAAAATAAGTTCTTAACGGTGTAATTTTATAATATACAAAAACTTTATAGAATATGAAGATTTAATGTAATGATGAAATGATTAATTTAACTATTATGATTATTATGATTATAATTGTTCTGCAACTGGAGCTGAAGCTTCCTCAGTTTTAGTTGGTTCATCTTCAACAAATGAAGGTAATTTAAAATCTTGTTGAGGATTTGATAGATAACTTGGTAAACCATCATTTGTCATACCATCATTAAAATCTAATTCATCACCTAATGCTTCTAATTCTGCATCAAGTTCACTCTCTGAAATATCATCAGGTACATCATACGAACGACCTAAAGCAGATTGTAATTCATTTGATTGATCAATTAAATCCAGCATTTCATCTTGCATATCCTCTAATTTATCAATATCAATTTTACCATAAGTTTTACGTAGTTCTTTATTAGTTTGACGCATAACATCAACTGTAATCATTGTATTCTTTAAATTTTCTGTTGTCATTTGAGCTTGTGATATATTCCAACTTTGTGACATTAATTGATCTCTTTGAGTTTCTAATTGTTTCCTCTGACGTAATAATTTAAGTGCACGTTGTTTAATTGAAGATTTTGCTGGTCCATCTCTCATTTTTGATAATTTTTGTTGATAAGTTGAAAGTTCTGTATTAACTTTCGTTATCTTAACATCTAATGATGAAATTCTTGAATCAATATTACCCATTGCATCATCTAATGTTGGTTTTGGAGTTTTATTACTTGTTCCAAATAAACGATTCATATTGTCTCTGCTGTATTAGTTCTATGTAGTGGATTCTAGTTATCTATAAAAACGATGGGAAAAGAAGTAATGATAGCTAATTTGATTAGGATCGTTTAACAAGCAACAGCGAATATATTACATAAGGCTGAGATAGTTGTACGCCCCCATAGTCTCTTTACTTGAGGTACTTTACATTTATAAAAGGATATCCTATATTTTGTATTATTTCGTATTATGTATTTGTATATAAAAATGTACATGTAATTAATTGTTATTGAGTTTATATTTATAAATTGTTTTCATCAAGGTATGCAATTATATCTTTAATTGTAATAATTTTAATACCGAATTTTTGTGAAAATTCCCAACAATCAGGTAAACGCATCATTAAACCATCATCATCTCTAACTAATTCACAAATTGCAGCTGCTGGTTGTAAACCTGCTAATTGACATAAATGAACACCTGCCTCTGTATGACCTGTTCTAGTTCTTAATAAACCGGGTTTTGCTCTTAATGGACAAATATGTCCAGGTCTTAAGAAATCAGTTGACTTACTTGTTGATGTACCTAACATTTTAGCAGTTAATGCTCTATCATGAGCACTAATACCAGTTGTTGTACCATTCGCATAATCAACTGTAATTGTATAAGCAGTACCATGTCTATCAGTCATTTTATCTTCTGGAATCATAAATGGTAAATCAAGTTCATCTGCTCTCTCTGTTGATAATGGTACACAAACATAACCTGAACTATGTTTAACTAAGAATGCCATTTTTGCAGTATCAATTTTTTCAGCTGCAATAATTAAATCACCTTCATTTTCTCTATCTTCATCATCCATTACAACAAGAAATTCACCATTTTTAAAAGCTTCTAAAGCTTCAGGAATTGGAGTAAATTCAACCATCTTTGTTTTCAAATATGGAAGTAAATACTTTTACTCTGAAGAATTAAAAGGAAATCCCAATCTATTTAAATATACTACTAAATCCATTATAAATCATGAGAGAAAGTGAAAAATTTCAATTAACTGGTTACTAATAGTAATTTGTCATATTATGCAATAATAAATTATTATATAATCGCGGAATTTACTTAACAGAATCCGGGGATTGTTACTTATGGGGAAGTTTATTATTAATATTAATAAGATAGAGTTTATTTATTATTTATACAGGATGATTATTACATTCTTTCAACTGGAGTAATACCAAGTAATGTCATACCATTGTGTAAGATTTGTCTAACTGCTGAGAATAATGCTAATCTGGCAATCATAACTTCTTTTTCTTCACCTATAACACGTAAAACTTTATAAGTTGAAGAAAATTGATGTGTAAGTTTAAATAAATATGTAACAATTGTTGATGGTTCATAATTCTTTGATGCATAACGTAAAGTATCTGGATATGATGCCATAATTCTAACTAATGCTTGTGTTTTCTCTAATTGAGATTCTAATAATTTAGATTTCTTTTCAAATTCTTCCTCTGATAAATTTTGTTCCTTTAATTTATCTAATGAACCACAAACATTTTCTAATGATAAATTAGATTCTAAAAGTTCTTCATCTGGAACATTTGCATTTCTTTGAATTGATCTTAATCTTGAATGTGCATATTGTAAATAAGGTCCTGTATCACCTTCTGATGATAACATTCTATCCCATCCAAATTCATAATTATTAATTCTCTTTGCTTGCATATCTTGAATCATAACAGCTGAAATACCAACTAAATCTGCAACTTTTTCAGGATCTTCAACTTGTGCAAATTTTTCTGCATTTGTTTGCATAATTTCAAGCATCTTAGCCTTAACAGCTTCTAAAATATCATCAAGGAAAACAACTGTACCTTTTCTAGTTGACATACCTAAAACCATACCAAAATTAACATGAACTAAATCTTTTGCCCATTTATTACCCATCATATCTAATGCAGTGAAAAATTGTTTGGTATGTAAATCTTGTTGTGATGCAATAACATAAATCATTTTATCAAAATTATATTTTTCCTTTCTTTCAATTGCTGCACCTAAATCTCTTGTAATATATAATGATGTACCATCACTCTTTTGAACTAAAACTTTACCTAATTTCTTTTGACCTAAATTCTTAAAATCAATTAATAATGCACCTCTATCTTCTGTAATCATATTTTTTTCCTTTAATGTATTTGAAACTTCCTTCATAACATCATTTGAAACTTGTGATTCACCTGAATAAACATCATATTTAATATTTAATCTTGCATATGTACCAATATATCTTTCAATTGATAAATCTCTAAATTTTTTCCATAATTTTAATGCTTCTTCATCACCATTTTCCATACCTTTGAAAAATGCTCTTGCTTCACCATCAATACAATTTTCTGGATCTAAAGTTTCACCCTTTGCCTCTGCTGCTTCCTTTTCTGCTGTCATATCATTATTAATTTTAACATAAACATCAAATAAATGTTGAATTGGATTAGCTTCTAATTCTGCTTCTGAACCATATTTTCTAAAACCAACTGCTAAAACACCAAATTGTTTACCCCAATCACCTAAATAGTTCATTCTAACAACATTCCAACCTAATTTTTCATGTAAATTTGATAAGAAACCACCGATAATAGTTGATCTTAAATGACCTGCATGGAAAGGTTTTGCAATATTTGGTGAAGAAAATTCAACAATGATTGTTTTATTATTACCTAATGGTGATGAACCAAATTCACTTGTTCTAGTTAAAACATCCTTGGTAACATAATTTAGTAAAAATTTTGTATTGAAGTAAAATTGTAAGAATTTACCTTGTGGAACAACACGATCAATATAACCACCAAGTGGGAATTTTTCTGCAAATTCAATTGCCATTTCATCTAAATTACCCTTTAATCTTAATCTTGGTAATGGTAAAAGTAAATCACCTTTTTCTAAAACTTGACACCATTCAAGAGCAGGATAAATAAGTGATTTATCAACACCTGATAATTCAGATAATTTTTCAGTAATATAATTTCTACATAAATCAACTGTATTGAATTCTGGGAATGAACCTTCAATATTTTGTGGTGGAACTAAATCCAACTTTTTTAAATTTGCTGTTAATGATTCCATTTTTCTTGTATCTAAAAGTTTAATAGTTGAAAAATATTTTTTATTATTTTGTTTAATCACTAATTTCAAAGGTAATTGTTTATTGCTAATATTTTTTATAAAATTTGAAGTTGTAATAGATAAATATTTTTTAAACAATATATTATTCATACAACTGATAAAATTGGCAACAGATTAGAGTTTTCTTTAAGTGATGAAACTGACTATAAACACTTAGATGATACTAGTTTGTCAATAGAGTAATCTGTTATACAAAATAGATTAAAGAGAAAATAGTATTTTCCAAATAGAATAATCTAATTCTTTAATAGTCACAAAAAAATTATACAAAAAATTTACATCTTCAACACAGTCAAAAAAATTCATTCAGAACAACGAATTTTTTCATTCTTCTCGGAATTTTCAGTGGTTTTGTTTTTTTTTTGTTTTCGTATTTTACCAATTTTCCGAGGGTGGGTAATTTTTGCTTTACGTTATATATTTGTTATTATTGTGGTCTTCTTTAATTGTGTTAAGTTGTTCGTATTGTTGCTATTGCTGTATGTTGTTGCTGAAAGTTTAAAATAACGTCATATTAATCGAGTTATGGTCAGATTTGAAAGTTTCTTCTTTTGACTGATGCTATTCTTTGATTCAGTTTGCTTTTATTAGTTTAACAGATATTGAGTGTATTACCCTATAATGTAAAAGTTTTTAGTGTAACAACTGAAAAGCCATTATTTTCAATATTTTATATGTTTGATTTGACTTATTTGAAACCAGATCCAACAAGTATTTTTGATTTGATTCGTTAGGGGCAGAAAATTGATTTGGAATCACCTCCTGTTTTTCTGCTACACATTTTCCTTTGGAGTCTTAGAACATTCAAAAATGGACTAGATTTTTTCATACTGCATGGTAGCAAGTTATTGATGTTGGATATTGTTTAATAATTGTTTCTTTTCTGATGATTAACTAACTCAATTACGAGAAGGTTAAGTAAAACATTTTTTTCAATTGATTCTGAATAATTATGACTAAGATTTAAGCACCTTCCTTAGTATGCTTTCCGAATTGAGTAGTTGTTTTTATTTCTATGATTATTTCAGTGTATTGTAAAAAAAAGTCTTGTAGTGGTTAGATTTTGAGTGCTTTAATTAAAACTTTAAAGTGTTAACACCAATAGTTATTTCTAAATTGTTTGCACATCTAAATGAATATAGTATATATTATTCACATTTATATGTAGTGTCTTTTTTTGTGGTAGCTTTAAAAAATATCCTCTTTATGTTTATTTTGATAATAGCTATAAGTGTTTAAGGGTATATTTATGGTGTTGATGGTAATTAAACACTTTTAAATATTTCACGCTTTCATCACCAATTTGCTATTTGTTTTAGCACAATGCTGATTATAGTATAAACACTTGGTAGCTAATATTTATAGGTTATATCTCTTTTGTTTATTATAGTTTAGTTTGTGTGACCAGTTATAGTTTCTGTAAACAATATTTTTTTCATTTGGGTTGACAAACTTGTTTTTGTTTTGTTTTCCTACTTCTTTAAAAAAGCAAGACTAAGCTATTTAATCATTACTACTGTGTATCAATGCTGATACTTATAGCTTTCAAATATTTTTGTAACTTTAAAAATATTTAATGATTCAGTTTTAAAGCTTTTGAAAAACGTTGTGTTATTTTTTTTTCCACCAATAATTTTTGCTGCTCTGTTTTCAACACAATGGTTCAAAATGAACATTCTTTTATTCTACATTTTTATGTTTTTTTATGTCAAGTAACTACATAACAGGGCAACTAACTCTATATAAGTAATCCACTTTACTTTAATAGTAATAATTCTCTAAAGTTGTTGGGTGCACAATTACATTATCAACTTATATAATATTACTTTTTTTAGACTTGTTCAAGTTGACTACAAATCTATGAAAAATAGCTTACAAGTCTATTCATGGAGTCAAGTCAATAAATCATGTACTAGAAGTTGATATTGTATCCAAGTTGTTTAACACTAAAAACTATTATACGAAAAAAACGATGTTTTAGGGAGTGTTTTAGGGGGAGCCAATAACCAGTGAGAGGCTTAGGATAGGTTTAAGGTTGGGGGGTTTTTAATCATTTTCACAATAGTTCCTTAGGTTGACTCAGCCCAGAATGTTTACAAGCTGTTAAAGAGAGATTTAAATCTAGTTATTGGTTATATTTGGTTAAAGGGTTCAAGTTATAGATCTTTTTGAAGTCAAAAGAGTGTTAAGGGAAGAGTTAAGTTGAAGTCAAAACTTTTCAAGTATTTGACTTGTTAAGTGGGGAGTTTCAAATGTGTTGAAGATGTTCAATTACGACAGTGTGTAAAGTGATTATAAAGATGGTTAGGACATAAAATGGTAGTTATGTGTATGATATGTAAAGCAATTTTTGTGTGTAGATAATTTATTAGAGAAAAAAAATACAGCCAAACAATTTTCCCCCAAAAAAAACCTCAAATTGAAAGTTTTTCCTGATTATTATATGAGTTACATAAGGTTTGGCAATATATCAATTAAAAAAGTTTAAAACGTTATTTAGTATATTTATTTCAGTTTATTAAATGATTAAGCTATATGTTTTTGATAGAGCAAGTAAGTTTTGTAAGATTCAATCAAAAATCTTTTTGGTTAGAAAAGTAAAAGAAACGTGTTTTTTTTGCTCTCTTCTGATAATACTGTAGATCTTCCTGATATGTGTAAAAATTTTATACTATATATGAGAAATAATCACCACATCAAATCTATTAATCCAATTTAATGGAACCATTGATAATTAAGGTAATAAACGAGTTCGGGAAAAAAAAACCAGGCATTGCTTTCCAAGATTCATATTGAAGAATATAAAAGATTAAGTTAAGAAACTATTGTTGGGTATGATCGGAATTATAAAAATTTTTTTTAAACAAACAACAAAACTGAAAAAAATAATAGAATAGAAAATAATAGAATGATAAATGAAAATATAAATAAGGATGAGGGGTGTAAAATAGATTGGATGATAGTTACAATTGTTATTAAAATGATAAAACAATAGATTAGAAATGGTAAGATATTATACCGAGAGATCTTTTACCTAATTAGGTAAAATGATAGATTCTGTGAGAAATGTTAAATTGCTAAGTGTATAATTACCAAAAGTGCAATTTACGACAGGGTGCACTAAGAAAAAGTGAATTTTGTCTCGGATTTGACATTTTTTCCCCATTTTTACTAATTTTTTCTCGCCCGTCTTATTGTTTTCAACATCGTAATTATGAGCTTGGCATTTATTGGAAGATGCATCGAAGTAAATAGTTTGTACTGTAGTTAAGAAGTTTAGGAACGTTTACAATAATAAGTTTAGATTTACATGTGTGGTATATATTCATATAATAATCATTCGAGATACTAAATAAGTTTTAAGAAAAAAAAAATATATAGTGATTTATACTTTCAAGACTAATTAACAACACTAACAACGAAAAGCTTCTTGAACTAATGCAATGCAAATGAATTTTTCTCTCTAAAATATTTTAAGACAATTAATATACAATATACTAGCTCAAATATATAATTTCAACTTAATATAGAAGCAATCATTAATTATGTATTTAACTAGTAATTATGGTAGATTAAAGTGTTTATTGTAGTGTAATTGATAACTAATGAATTAATTCTTTGTTAGATTTTTGGAAGCTGGTCTGTGATAATATTGCTCTCTATTAAAGAACAAGTAACAGTCATAAAAATAAAGTAAGTAGATATCAACTTTAATGATGATTAAGATAATTATGTAAGTTCTTATACCCGAGATTTCAAAACAAAAACTATATATAACAGGTATATAAAGTGATATATCAATGATACATACATTCTTATCAGACCAACTCGGTTTTAAATAAACTAAAACAAACACTTGCCGAGACGAGCAAACTAAAGACCACTTAGCCGCACCCTTAAATTTTTCTCTTTTCTTCTTTGTTTTCAATTATTTAGAGCATCATCACTTTGTTAACAAAATTCTTTTCTGTCAATCTTTGCTTCTATTTTTTTTTAATTTATTTTAATTTTTTTTAATTTTTGCTTTTATCTGGATTTTTCCTATATAAAGAGACCATTTGGGCACATGTTTGTTAAAAATTTATTTAATTCAATGTTTTAATGTTTTCAAATTATTATAAATACTTTATTAATTGTCTCTTTTATTTATTTATTTAATATTTTATATCTTTATATTTAACAAGCAAAAAAAACCAATCTCAATTGTCAATTGATATTGCTAATTAAATAATATAATTTTAACACTATGTCCACTAATATGTTACCAGGATTTTTCGGAAGTTTAAATGAATTACAAACTCCAAATTGGACAACTGAACTTGATAATGATGTTGTTAATCATTTAAATGAAAATGATGATTCTCATTTAAATAATCATTTTAATGATACTTTTTCAAATGTTCCAACTTCTTCAAGTTCAATTTCTTCGTATGATTCAACAATTAATAATTATAATTATAATTATAATCATAATAATAATAATAATAATAATAATAATAATTCACATCATCATCAATTATTTAATGTTGAATTATTACAACCAAATAATCAATTAGAATATTATAATAATGTTAATAACAATCAATTGAATTATAATTCAATTAATAAAAATTCAAATAATTTAGTTGAAGATACAATTAATTCATTATCATTAAGTCCAACAAGTTCATGTTTATCACCAACTTTCCAATCAACTTCATTAATTGATAATAATAATAATAACAATAACAATAATAATAATACTGATGAACATAATTATTATTTAGGTTCATCAAATTATCATTATGGATTACAAGATGAAAATAATACTCCATATGAACAAATAATACCGCATAATCATTTATTATCAGCACCTGAATTACTTTCATCAAATCAAATTCAAGAAATTAATTCATTTACATCATCATCTAATACAAATACAAATACAAATAAGACTACTACTGAAAATGAAAAATCTAAAATAAAATCAACAACTAAGAGTGCATCAATATCTGCAGGTAGTTCAAATACACCAGTAAAGAAACCAAGAGGTAGAGTTAAAAAGCCAATGACATTAGTTCAACGTAAAGCACATAATAAAATTGAAAGAAAATATAGAATTAATATTAATTCTAAAATTGCAAATTTACAAAGATTAGTTCCATGGATGTCAGAGGATGGAGTTGCATTTGAAATTGATCATAAAAAAGCAACTTCATATGAAAATAATGATAATAAAGTTAATAGTAGTAATAGTGAAAATGATAATGAAAATGATAATAATAATGATAATAATGATAATTCAAAGAAATTAAATAAATCGAAAATTCTTGATTTAGTTACAGAATATCTTTTAATTTTAAAAGAAGAATGTAAAAAGAAAGATCTTGAAATTGAGGAATTAAAGGGTCAATTAAAGGTTTAAAATTCAACTTTTAATTAATATACTACATGCTTTTTTACATTTCAATTCTTGAAAATATATAATATTCCAACAATTTTTTCTTTTATTTACAATATTTTACTTTACAATACTTTACTTTACTTTAATATGCTTTAAACTACTTTACTTCACTTTACAATACAATACAAATTTTTCTGTATTTTTAATTATTATATTTATAATTTCTAAACTTTACTAAATACTATAAAACGAATTGAATCAAATAAAAGTCAATAAAACATGCCATAATAAAAATAATAAAAATTTAAGGTAATAATACCCGGATAAGAACGGAAATAGAGATAAACGATATAATAATAATAAAATAATGAAATGGCCAGGTTATTAATTAATAAGGGTCTATTGTTTATTAAATTATCTTCTATTAGTGTTTTATTGTCTGTATATCTTTTGTATCTTTTGTATACTACTACTACTAATACTAGTATAATAACACAGAAGAGACAAAGAGATTATAACCAGTGTGTCACTTTTATATAATAGAATAATATATAGAATATATATGCTCATATAGAGCAATCTTAAAGAACAAATTTTATGTAAATCTCTAAAATCCAGCCATAAGTTACATTAAATGTTGTATTGATATTGTTATTATTATTGTTATTATTATGATAATTAACTGGGCATATATATTATATATTATAGTATTTATCTTATCAACAACTACAGTAACTACATATATACTATACATAATAGACTACACATACATATAAACAGTGTGGATATAAGTAACCGGTTATAAACATAATAATCTATATATCCATAACCTATATAATAAAATACCTCGGTGCTTTCTCGTAACTGGCTAATATTGTCAATGTTAATTAATTAAAGTGATGAATGGGTAGTTTATATATAACTTAAACCTTATTCACTTTTATTATATCTAATTTGATAGATGATTCACCTTGGTTGCTCATGTGTTTTAGTGGCACGTTTATTATTAATATTATACTAAGGTTAATCCGTCTTTTACTTAGGTTTTTATTTAATACGATATACTGTACAACTTCCGGTAATGTAAACTTTTCAAAGATTATTCTTTCAACTTGTATCTGATATATTAACTGATATATTAACTGATCTATTAACTGATATTAATAACTGATGTATATTATTATTGATATGATATCACTTTTGTTTGTAAACACCGACAAAGATTTTCACTTGTTATAATATAATATACAATACAATTAATTAATTAATTAATAACAATATACACTACACACGTCTTCTCTTAGCTCTATAATTACCTCTATTACCACCTCTACCATCCCTATAACCACCTCTAAAACCACCTCTACCACCACCTCTATTACTACTACCTCTAACATTATTATTATTAATTCTCTCTCTTCTAGCATATTGTCTACCCTCTACAAATCCTTCATCTAAATCAACATCAATTGAAATACCTGCTAATCTTGTCTTTCTTAAATGTTTAACAGCATTTGTTGCATCTTTATGATTATTCATTATAACAAATGCAAATCCTGCTGGTTGATGTGTATGTGCATATACTCCCATTATAACTTTATTTACATTACCTGCATTGGCAAAAATTGAATAAATCATTTCTTCACTAACACCTGGTCCAATTTTACCAACATATAATGTTCTTGTACGTGAAATTTTCTTTAATGTATTTAATGTAGCAGTCTTTAAAACATATCCACTTGCAACATCTTGTCTCCTAGTTGCATGTCTACTATCATATTCCATATTCAGTGTCAATGTCCTATAGTGTCCTATATATAGAGAAAATTATTAAGTTTTAATTAAGTAATCTTAAGTCGCTATAAATAATATAAAATAAATTGAATATAAAATGAGACAGCTTAGACGATGGTTAACTTGTTAATTAGTTTTCCTTGATTATATATCTTTCGATTTCGATCGATGTCAAAGTAGAAAACCCAATAACAAATTCTGTACACATCTCTCTTCACCAATAGGTCAACTATCGGCGGCACAGGGCAGTTATATATAAT
>JAJMAS010000050.1:0-53424 GCA_030565065.1 Pichia cephalocereana | reverse complement strand
TGAAGTTGAAGTTTTTTCAGAGGAACCTGCTTTACCACCTTTACCACCGGACATTTTTATAATTTATGAATAAGTGTTTTGTTTAATAAGAAGAAATAAAAATAAAGAATAATAAATACAAAAACAAATAACCATTATAATAATAAAGAGGAATTGACCTTGTATTTATATACCCAAATCAATATCAATAATAATAGATAGTAATAATAATAGATAATAATAATAGGTGATGATAATAACTAACTAACTAAAAGTATTACTATGAATAAAATAATGATTAATATTCGCGGTATAAAATTAATCACTTTAAAGTGTAAAAATAGGAATGGCATATTTAAAGTGCGAATTATTAAAATTTAATTTAATTTTAAATTTTGTAAATTTTAGTACGCTATTATTATATAACATGTAACCGCGTTTGTTAATATTTAATTATTGTTATTATTACTTATTACTTACTTACTTACTTACTATTTAAATGATTGATTTCCCACTTATTCTTCTTCTATTTCTTTAATATTATAATTCTTTTTATTTATTATAACAACAAAAATGGCTCCAAAAACAGTTGCATCTAAAGCTCCAGCAGAAAAGAAACCAGCAGGTAAGAAAACCGCAGCATCAACTGATGCAAAGAAAAGAACTAAGACCAGAAAGGAAACCTATTCTTCATATATCTATAAAGTTTTAAAACAAACTCATCCAGATACTGGTATCTCTCAAAAGGCAATGTCAATTATGAACTCATTCGTTAATGATATTTTTGAAAGAATTGCATCTGAAGCTTCAAAATTAGCTGCTTATAACAAAAAATCAACTATCTCTGCAAGAGAAATTCAAACCGCTGTTAGATTAATCTTACCAGGTGAATTATCAAAGCATGCAGTCTCTGAAGGTACTAGAGCTGTTACTAAATATACTTCTTCCGCTTCAGCTTAAGCTTGAAGATTTGAAGAATACTTATATTTTGTAATGTTATGTTATTTCTATTTTATTATTTAAAGTGTATATTAGTATAAATAATTTTGATTATTATTATTATCGTTGTTATTATTATTGTATTTTTTTAATTTGTTACGCGTAATGGGAAAATTTAAGTAGTAGATGTAGGGCTCATCTTTTCTTAGTGCGTTTTCTTACTTTCATTACTTGTGTTTCTTATCTCTGGACAATCTGTAATGATCTTTTAGCACTATGAGGTTGAAGAGATTATTCAATAGTAATTTGTAGAGAGGTTTATCATCTAAATAAGTTTTAATTACTAATTAAATCATTGAAATATTCAAATTTCTTGAGATGAGCCATCTTAATGGTAATATTACTAATGTACAATCCAAATAAACATCAGTAATTACAAAAACTTATATTCAGGTATAAAAGAAGTCGCAGAATTGAATGTACTTACTTGCAAAGTTGTATCATAAATAGTACAAAAGATATTTACTGTTGAGATTATCTTAGTAATGAAAAGTTTCTTGAATATGAAAATTACATAAAAGCCAATACCATATTTAACTCAGCTAGTTCTAATACTCTAAATATTGTATCATTGAAGTAATATATATAAGATCAAAGCTTCAAAGAATGCATCTTCTACACCACTACAAAGCTCCCTAATCATTAATTTTAACATCAGTGCATTATTTTCTTTTATTATGGTGAGAAAATTAAAAAAAAATTATTTCACTTTATTTTCAAGTTGAATGAAAAATATTTTTTTTTTCATCTCTGATTCTAACCTTTCAGTACTTCACTAATAAACTCTTTTGATATCATTTCATTAAAACAATTCAATCATGTCTTCACTTATTTATGACCCATTTGTTGTCACTAATTTACCAAGATTACAAAGTAAATCAGATATATCTAAACTTTGCTTTACATCACAAATAAATGATTCAAATTCAAGTAATTTTGATATTACAATTAGTGGTTCATATATTGCAACTTTCATAACAAGACCATCACCAAAAATGATTTGGTCTTATGCTTTATCACCTGATTCCATTATAACTGCAATGGACTCTTATGATTTAGATTTAAATACTGATAATGAAAGAAAATTATTCGCAGTTAATATTAATGAACGTAAAAATTATTTCATTAAATTTATTGATTATGGTAGTAAAAATAATAATAAATCCAATAATAACAATAATAATAAGGCAAATATTGATGATGAAAATCAAAGTAGCTCAACTTCAGTTGTTAATGAAGAAGATAGACATATTATAGAATCTAGTGATAATTTAAAACATGTTAATGATAAAACAATTCAACTAAATGATGAAATTATTGGTTTAAAATTTTCAAATTTAAATTCAAATTATTTATTTGCATTATTTAAAAATGGTAAAATATCAGTTTTAAAATTTTCAACTGATGAAGAAATAAATAAATCAAATATTGAAACTTTATCATTTGATGATAATATTAAATCAAATACTGAAATTTTATATCATCAATTTATCAAACCTGAACAATTATCAATTAATTCAAAATCTCAAAAAGTTGATAATATCTTATTGATAGTTGAAAAAGTTAAAAATAGTAATAAACTTAATGTACGTTTAATTTCAATTAATTTAGATGAAATATTAGAAATTTCTAATTCTGAAATTACAGTTGATGATTATTCAAAACTTAATAATATTCAATTTACTTTCGATATATCAGGTAAATTAGTTATTCTCAAAAATACTGATAATTATCAATTATTTTTAGAATCATATGAATTACCATTGATTAATAATAAAAAAATTATCAATATAACAGGAGTTTTCCAAAAGGAACCAAAGGAATCTCCAACATCAATTAAGTGTGCATCAACTAATAGAATTTTAATAACTAAAGGTAGTACAGTTTCATTAGTTGATATTAAATATGAATCATTATTATCATCATTAGATTTATATTCAAGATCAAAGGAGAATAATAATGGATTTACTAAAACTCCAAGAAATGCAACTTTATTAAATGTACCAATTGTTAATGGTAATACAATTAAATCAAAGAATACATTTGCGTTATTAGTTTTGAAAAATTCTAAGGAAAATATTTCACAAATTCATTATATTTCAATTGATGTTGGATTAGGTAAATTAAGGGATGCATTAACTCCATTACCACCAAATGATGAAGAAATTGAAATTGAAAATGAAAATAATTTTATTACTTTCCAAGGATATTTAAATGATGATGATGAAGAAGAGGATGAATTATTCAGGAATGAAACTGAAGATTTAAATAATACAATTAACAAAATTAATCAATTAAAGGAAAATAATGATGTTCAAGGATTAGAGAATGTTATACTTGGATATTTGAAAAATTTAAGTATTGAAAAAATTGAAAAGAATAATAAATTTGAAGTTTTTGAAAGTGAAAAGGATAAATTCGTTGATTTTAAATTAGTTAAATATTTTACATTAATATTATTTGAATATTTAAATGAAGATGAGGAATATATACCAGAACGTGGTATAACATATTTTTTAACACATCCATTATTTCCAATTGATATTGCACATGGATTAATTAGTAAATTAAAATTATTCCCAAGATTACAAAGACAAGCAATTGTTACATGTGTTAATATACCAAGTAAAGATTTAATTATTGAATTAAATGAAGTTGAAAATGATGAAATTTTCAAAGATATAATTAAGAGATTAATTGAAGAATTTTCAACAGAAAAGATTACTAATGAAACCATTAAAATTATCAAAAGTGAAAATTCCAATTTTGATTTAGATAAAATTATTAATAATATAATTAAATTAAATTTTGGATATGAAATTTTAAATTCATTTATTGATTCTAATGGTATGATATTAAGTTTACATTATTCTAATGATAGTAATAAATTGAATAAATTAACCAAGCAATCACAATTAAAGATTGATTCATTATTAAAAGATTATGAATTATCAACATTAATTGATCAAGCATTAAAGAATGTTGAAATTGTTAATTCTAATTCTAATAAAAAGTCCAATAAGAAAAAGAGAGAAGATAAGGAAATTGGTGATTTAACAGTTGGTATGAGTGGATTTGATATGATGATGAAGTTTGATACAGATATCAACAAGAGAGGTAACAATAATAGCAGATCCAAGGTTACCACTTATACAATTGATAGACTTACTATATAAAATATAAATCATTACGTAAAGAATGAAAATCCTCACTATAAAATATAGTCAACACTTTCTAGCCAATTTCAATATAATTATTAACATGTGTCTTTCTTTTGAGTTTATATTTATATTCATATTCAGTAAACAACACTTTATATGATGAGACTTGTAGCTTTCTTATTTGCAATTCTTGCCTCAGTTTTCTTTTCCATGAATCCAACTAATGCAAGTAACACCGCAACTGGTGAATTACCTGAAATTACTCATAAAGTTTATTTCGATATTACCAAAGGTGGTGAACCATTAGGTAGAGTTGTTATTGGATTATTTGGTAATATTGTTCCAAAGACAGTTGAAAATTTTTATCAATTATCAATTTCTAAAGATCCAGAATTTGGTTATATCAATTCATCATTTCATAGAGTTATTAAAAATTTTATGATTCAAGGTGGTGATTTTACAAGACATAATGGTACAGGTGGTAAATCAATTTATGGTGCAAAATTTCCTGATGAAAATTTTAAATTAAAACATGATAGACCAGGTCTTTTATCAATGGCAAATGCAGGTAAAAATACTAATGGTTCACAATTCTTCATTACAACTGTTAAAACTCCATGGTTAGATGGTAAACATGTTGTTTTTGGTGCAGTTGTTGAAGGTTTTGAAATTGTTAAAGAAATTGAAAATTCAAAGACAAGTTATG
This sequence comes from Pichia cephalocereana, assembly GCA_030565065.1. Classification (NCBI taxonomy): domain Eukaryota; kingdom Fungi; phylum Ascomycota; class Pichiomycetes; order Pichiales; family Pichiaceae; genus Pichia; species Pichia cephalocereana. Next base: position 48,579 of record JAJMAS010000050.1, on the reverse strand, counting down.
GTGATAAACCTGTTAAACCAATTGTTATTGCTGATTGTGGTGCAATTGAAATTGAAAATGTTAAAATTGATGATGATGTTATGGAAGAAGAAATTGCAAAGGATGAATTGTAATTGTTTATGTGTGTAATTAAATCATAATATAACACTACTTTTTTGTACTTTCATATACTCAAATATCAACTATTTATCCATCATCTACTTCACTAGATCCTATATATATCTGTCTGTGTTTCAAACGGCATTATAACAGGAATTTTCTATAAACTCGGATTTAACTCATTTTCTATTCTTTTTTACACAATTAAAGACGTTTACCTATTAAACACTCATCACATCACTATTCATCACTCTCCCTCACTTTACCATTCACAACAATCATATAACAATCCCAGAAATAAACAACTCTTCAACCTTCAATATCAATGCCATTTTCTACTGGCTACTGATAAGAAAAACTATTTTTACGAGCGAAGTTTTTCAATTTCTTATTACCTTATTCCCTGACATGAATTTCTTTTGTTCTTTTGTTTCTGCTTCTTCTTTTATTCTTTTATTCTTTTATTTCCTTCACAGAGACAATGATGGAGAACGGTAGATCATCACCTTTGTCTATAGGTACAAGACAATCATCAGTATCTGCTGGTAACGCTTTAGCTAGAAGTTTTGTATACAATTCATATAAACGAAATACTTTATCACCAATTGATTCAAGTTTATTACAAATTCATTCATCAGATTCTGTTCATGAAGATTCAGCAGATTTAGCAAATATTGATGTACCTGAGGAACAGCCTTATCAACCTTATCAATCATATCAGCCTATTCAAAATAATGAACCTTATCAACAAAATGTTATAAATAATAATAATAATAATAGTTATTCTGATGAACATACTCAATTATTAAATGATTCATCATTTGATGAGATTTCATCAAATTATACATTTGAAAATACTTTTAAGAAAAGAAGAGAATCAAAACCTATACTTGATACTATTGATTTTTTACGAAATTCTTCAAAAGATCAAATTTGGAAACAATGTTTCTTAAAACCAATAGAATATTTACCTGCAGTTTTTTTAGGTACTTTACTTAATGTACTTGATGCATTATCATATGGTATGATTATGTTCCCCATTGGTGAAAAATTATTCTCTCATATGGGATCAACAGGTTTATCAATGTTTTATGTTTCAACAATTATTGCACAATTAGTTTATTCATTAGGTGGATCAGCTTTTAAATCAGGTATTGGTAGTGAAATGATTGAAATTACACCATTTTTCCATAAAATGGCATTAAGTATTTTATTATCAGTTGAAAATAAATACGGTCAAGGTACAAATGAAGGGATTATTATAACAACAACTATTTTCACATTTGCAATTTCATCAATTATAACAGGTATCGTATTTATCATATTAGGTAAATGTAAATTAGGTAAATTAGTTGGATTTTTCCCAAGACATATTTTAATTGGTTGTATTGGAGGTGTTGGTTATTTCTTAATTATAACAGGTATTGAAGTTTCTTCAAGAATTCAAGGTGGTATTGAATATAATTATGAAACTTTTAAATATTTATTTGATGATTATCAAATTTTACTTCAATGGACAATACCACTTTTACTGTCAATTATACTTATCATAATTCAGAAATTAGATTCAAATCCTCTTATTGTACCAATTTATTTTATAATGATTTTCATTATATTTCATTTATTAATTTGGATTATACCCGGTTGGACATTAGAATTAGCAAGAGGTAATGGATGGATATTTACAATGAATGAAACATCAAATGATTCATGGTATTCATTTTATAAATATTATGATTTTCAAAAATGTGATTGGATGTTAATTATTGAACAAATTCCAACTATTTTAGCATTAACATTTTTCGGTATTTTACATGTACCAATTAATGTACCTGCATTAGCATTAAGTATTGGAATGGATAGGTTTGATGTTGATAGAGAATTAATTTCTCATGGTTTAAGTAATTTAATTAGTGGTATGGTTGGTTCAATTCAAAATTATTTAGTTTATAGTAATTCAGTTCTATTTATTAAAAGTGGTGCAGATTCAAGAATTAGTGGTGTAATGTTAGCAATTGCAACATTTTTTGTTATGTTAATTGGTAATAAAATTATCAAATTTATACCAATATGTGTTGTTGGTTCATTAATTTATTTATTAGGTTATGAATTATTAAAGGAATCAGTTTTCGATACTTTTGGTAGAATTAGAAAATTTGAATACATTACAATTTTAATAATTGTAATTACAATGGGTATTTGGGATTTTGTTTATGGTATTTTAATTGGTATTTTAATTACATTTATTTCATTTATTATTGAAGCAGGTAGTAAACCTGTTATAACTAAGACAGTTACAGGTGAATATGCTAGATCAATAGTTATTAGAAATTCAAGACAAAATGAATTTTTGAAAAATGTTGGTAAACAAATATTTATCTTAAAATTAACAGGTACATTATTTTTTGGATCAATTGGTGGATTAGAGGGTAAAATTTGTGAAATGTTTGAAATTGCTAATTATAAAAAACAACCAATTAGATATCTTATCATTGATTTAAATAATATAATTACATTTGATTTTAGTGCAATTGAAGGATTTAAAAGAATTAGAAATTTACTCAAAGAGAAAAATTGTTATTTTATAGTTACATCAAATAATGGTGAAGGATTTGTTGAAATGTTCAAATATTGTGGATTATGGGAAACTGAGAAAGATCAAGAAATGATTGTAATGTTTAATAATTTAAATTCTGCATTAGAATGGTGTGAAAATTCATTTTTGAAAAATTATAAAATCATAAGTAAAGGTATTACAATTGGTAGTAATAATGATAATAATAAAATTACTCATAACAGTCCATATTCATTTTCTAAGAATGAGTTATTAAGTGGTACCCCAAGACAAGTTCAATTCCTCAATGCAGCAAGAAATTATAAGATTAAAGAACAAAAGGAAGAAGAGATTATTGGTAATAATTTAATTGATTATAAAGGGGAACCGACACATTTGATATTACAAGTAATGAGGGGCATAAGTTCCAAAACAGATGGTAATTTCTGGGGTAAATTGAGTAAATATTTGGAGAGAGTTGAATATAAAGATAACGAAATAATTTATGAGAAAAATATCAATCAACCAAAATTATTTTTCATTGAAAGTGGTATAATTGGATTTGAAATTAAGTTCAATAATGTAGAATTTACAATACAGAGTAGTGAATTATCACTTACATTATTTGGTGATTTAATAACGACACATTCAGATAGAAGTATTAAATATCAATCTAATGGTAAAAGTGTTATTTGGGTTTTAAATAGTGATAAGATGAAGATGTTACGTAATGAAGAAAAAGAAGTTTATGTTGAACTTTTAGAAGTTTATATTAAGATCAACACACAACGATTTGAGAGTATAACTTCAAATATCTTAGTATCATAGTAATATATAGTAGTATAATAGTATAGTATAGTATACAGTAATAGACAATGTTTGATAAAAGTGTAGAAGGATTTGAAAGATTAGAGAAATGGAGAGAAAATATGGGAATTATCGTTAATGATAAAATTTTAGTGAAAAATAGTGAAGAATATGGTATGGGAGTGTATTGTAATGAAGATATTGATGATAAAGAAGGTGATGAAGATGGAATTGAATTAATGAGAATACCATTGAAATGTACGTTAAGTTTAGTTACATTTAAGGAGATTATTTTGAAATTAAGTGATGAAGAAAAGACAGTTTTCAAAGAATGTCTTAGATTATCAATGAATTTTATTACCTTTGGAGAGAGTGAAATATTGATTGTTCACTTAATTGCAATGAATGTTTTACAAAAGAAAGGATTTAAGAATGAACATTTGGAAGATTTTTATACTTATTTGGATGTTTTGATGAATTGTAAAGTTAATGGATTTAATATTGAGAATGAAGATGCAATTAATGATTTTAGGGAAGAATTTTCAGGTAATTTAAAATTAGAGATGAGTTTATTAGAGAGAGAAAGATGGGAAAGGGTTAGTGAATGTATTAATGATAATATGAATGTTAAAATTGATGTTGTTCAAATAGTTGCAGCTGTACGTTCACGTGTATTGGAAATTCCAAGAATTGAGGAGGAAGAACAAGAAGAAAGTGATGATGAAGAAGAAGGTGGGTTTTATGTTGATATTACACTTGTACCTATATTAGATTATGTTAATCATAATTGTAATTTCAATGCAAAATTTGATGTTGATATTAAAACTGGTGATATTTTATTAATTAATAATAAAGATTTTAAATTTAAGAAAGGAGATCAAATTTTCATTAGTTATGATGAATTAGAGGATTTACATACTTTTATTAGTACATATGGATTTATTCCTAAAGGAGAAGGTAATATTAAAGTAATTGATTTACCAATATTTGGATATTCTGGAGACAAGGATAAGAATGAAATCAATGATTATTTGATGACATCAAGATTAGATAGTTTAAATGAGACCCCACTTGTTAGATTTGCAATTGAATTTAAAGATAGTAAAATTTACAGTAGACCATTAGTTAATCATAAAGATAATAGAATCTTATGTTTTATTGATAATCTTCCGTGGGCAGAATGGTCACAAAATGATGTGAATAATAGAATTGAAGACGAATCGGAAGATCAAAATCAAGAAGGGAAAGGTCAAGGAAGAACAATTAATTATGAAGAAAGGTATAAAAGAGGGTATGAACAATTATTCAATGAAGATAAGAAGGATAAACTTACGTTAAAGTTTTATCAATATATTGACAATGTCATAAAGAATTTAAAAGATCGTTCTATTACCATGAAGGAATTGATAATGGAATATGAGAATCAACAATCTAGTCCATTAGTTGAAATACTTGAAATATACACTAAAATGGGGGTGTATTTACTTGAATTCCCAATTTCAACTGATGATTATCTAAATGATTTACCACCATTAGAGACACCGTTCAAATACAATTGGGCAGCACCTTACAAAGGTGGACGTGAAGATACGGAATTTCACACAAAGTAGGATACTATAGCCACTCTTCTATTACCAGTTAAATACCTCATTGTTTTCACTTTAACTTACTACATTCTCTCTTTATATCACATCCCGCTCTATATATTATCCACTGGGTTGTGTTACTACTGTTAACTGGTTAAAGAGTCTTTTCTCTGTTAAAGTATATTAATTATAGCAAGTATACTTACTTATACTTGTTGAATCTACTTAATTAACTCCAATGGGTATTTTAACTCCGTCGGTTCGGATATAGAATTTAACTAAACCTATTCCATATTATCGTCTTATTATATTCTTTATATTCTACATTGCTCTTTTACCATTCATTTATATATAGGGCTATATATAATAGGAACTATATCCCCTCATCTGCTTTTAAATCATTAATATTTTGATTGATAATTTGTAATAATATTAGTAATAATAATATTAGTTTATTATATAATAAAAATGCTTCCACCAGATTGTAAAAAGAAGAGAGTTGGTAAAGCTTGTGATTCATGTCGTTTAAAAAAGACTAAATGTAATGGTAAATCACCTTGTCAACGTTGTTCAATTGATAATAAAATTTGTGTTTATACTCAAAAGAAAAAATTTAAGGATAGATTATATTCAAGTGATTATGTTGATTTATTAGATAAACGTTTAACTTTACTTAATAAATCATTAATTAATTTATGTAAATTAGTTAAATCAAATGATAAACAAATTTTAAATGATTTTATTGATAGCCTGAATTGGAATGAAAATACCTCAAATATTATAGACTGTAGTGATAATAATACAAATATTCATAATAATAATGAACAAAATAATGATATTAGTGACCCTACAATTGTTGATCAACCACCATTTTCAATCAATAATGTAATTAAATTCTTATTAAATGATGATTTATATTTAAACAAACATTTAAACTTTTCGAATAATTCAAATACTCTATTATTTCCACCAGTTTTACCAAGTGAAGGTATACCAATAATGATTTCATCACCTGAATCTACATCAACTTTAAATTCAAATTCAAATTCAAATTTAAACAATTTTATACCCAAGGATAATAGAAATATGAAAAAATCCCACCCCTATACTGATACCGATACCGATAATGATATTTCATCCATGGGATTTAATTCAATTAATTTACAAAATGATATCAATCATAATCATAATATGAATCCAAACTTTAATTATCAACATAATAATAGTATAATTACACCAAATTATTCACCAATTTCAAATAATAATGAATCATTTAATTCACCACTATTTTTATCACCAACATTATCACCAAGTTCAATTACAAGTGATTCATCTACAATGTTATTTACTAATCTTTTCCAAAGTCCAATTAATAATAATAATTTACTATTAACTGAAGACTATCCCATATAAGAAGCTTTGTAATTATACATGATATTACTACAAAATAATATATTCTAATAATGATGTTAATGATAAATGATTTTAATGAATGGCCTTATTCCCTTCTTTGTTCTTTATTCTTTGTTCGTTTTTCTTTCAATTCTTTACAATTTCCTTTTCTTTACTTCTTTATTCCTTTAATTCTATTCCAAATACCTCTATATAGTACACAAATATATATAAATTGCCAAGATAGTTCAATGAAAAATATAAAAAATACCGCTATCTAAACTTCGAAATCAAACCGCGGTCTTAAAAAAATTATTTTATTTATAAAACACTTCTCTTATGAAACCTTCTCTCTGATATCCAGAAATCAATCCTATAATAAATACATCCAATTAATCTAAATAATGCTAATGCTGCAACTAACCATAATATAGTAGTCATAAAATAATTAGCAACATTCATATCATTCCAATAATTTCTCTTTCTTAATGTTTTATTTTCTCCATTAACATATTTGGAATAATCCTCTAATCCACCTGTACGTAAAATAACAACTAATAAAATAAAATTACATATTAACCAAATAATAACTGTATATGTTCTACCCATTGCATAATTCTTCTCTGATTTAGCTATATTCTCCTTAATTATATCAAGTTCACTCTTCTCTTTGGTAACTTCTCCCTTACTTAATAATGTTTGTGCTTTAACAAAATAATTCTCCGGATTTTCAAGTTTTTCACTTAATAATAGAACTTTTTCATTAACTGTTTCATCATTTTCATTATTATTATCTTGATCTTTCTTAACTTCTGCCTTCTTTGGGGGAACTTTATGATCAACTGATAATGAACCTTTGGTACCCCATGAAATATCATTTATATTACAAAATGCAAATATACCTAAAACATTAATATATGCAGGTGATAATAATAAATATTGAATAATACATGCAAATATATGGAAAACATCGAAAAATATAATTGATGAAATTAAATATAAAACATATGTTGAACAAATTGAAACTGTTAAATCCCTAAATTTTGCATTCCTTAAATATTTTAATCCAACTGAAATTGTAAATTTACTATACTGTCCAATATCATCCTTAATTAATTTAATTGATTCAATTGTAAGTGCAACAACACAAAATGTCATATAAATAACAATTGTTGCAAATAATATAAATGCAATTAAATATAAATATTTTGCATCATTAGGTTTATTACCAAATGAAATAATAAATGTAAGTATAATTGATCCAATATAAATCCAAAGGAAAACAATTGATAATATATTACCAATTTTTTCACCAATAAATGGTACATCTTTAACATTTAATGTTAAAATTCTGAAAACTAAAAAATAAATTGAAATTGAAAACCATGATAATAATATATTAATTTTTTGATAAATTATTTCAATAATTAGGAAAAATTTTCTACCAATTGAATGTTTTGAAATTAATAATCTATAAAAATGTAAAATTGAATATAATGCAGCAAAAAATGAACCATTTAACCATCTTCTACGTTGATTAATAAATTCATTAATTTGGGATGGTACATCAGTAATTGCAAATGAATTATGAATATATTTTAATAAATATGATTTTTCTGATTTTGTAACTAATTCAAAACATAAAATTCTATCCTCTGCTAAATACATATTACTCTCTAAAATACCTGCAGGTTTATCAACATTTAATTTCATATCTTCACCATGGAAATAAGCATTTAATGGTTGACCCTTTAATGCTTCATATCTATAAGCACTAAAAGCACCTGGTAAAACTGTTACAAATCCAAATGCTGATTCCATTGGTTTATCCAATATATTTGACATTTTATATTCAAAATTTTGTGCTGCAATTAATGGATTTATAATACATTTACCAAAATCTGATATTTTAAAATATATTAATCTGAAAAACTTCTTCCAAATTGAACTTTCATCATTAACACTTGCATGATTACCTAACATTGCTCTAATTTCACCACAAGCACCACCAATTTTAGGATTTTTAAAAGCTTTCCATAATTTATAAATTGAATCAGGTCCAGGTTCTGTACCAACATCTAATAAAACAATAACTTTTGGATTTAAATTTGATGAAAGGAAATTTAATGCCCATCTATGAGAATTAATTTTTTGTTTATTTTCCTCCTTTAATAAAAACATTAATTGAATTGGAACTGTTTGTTCGGTAACTAATGGAACTTTATAGCTATTATCTGATCTATTATAATCAAATTTACCAATACCAAAAGTTGTTGTATATTCAAATAAATGTGCATTAACTTTATCATCATTAACATAATCTTGCATTATACCTTCTTGGAAAACACCTAATAATGTAAGTAAAGCTTTTGATCTTTCATTAATTTTAGTTTTACCATCACTAACAATAACAACAACAATTTTTTGCCAACTTTGTTTACCAAATGGATGATTATTATTTTCATTCAAATTGTACATATTTTTAATATTTTTGAAAACACCTTTCAAAGTTCTACCTAATAAAATTTCATCTTCATTATACATTGTACAAACAATCATCAATTCAGTATCTCTCTTAATTGGATAAATATTTGGACGTAGGGGGTAATTTTCAATATAATCTTTAATTATTGGATTTTTTTCATTATAATCTTTTGGATCTGAAGTAATTGCATGATAACGTAAATGAGTAAATTCTGTTAATTGTTTTGCACCATTGAAAGGTATTTTATTTAATAATTGATCAGGTACAGGATAATCAAAGCTATAATATTTACCATCAATTAATTCAACTTTATTATCACCTTTATCAGCAAAATTAGCATTATCATTTAAAATATTATTATTTTCATTTTGGAAATCATCATCTTGAAATAATTCATTTTGATTTAATTCAGGTTCATCAAAATCACGTTCAAATCTTTGATAACAATCACCTTCATCATAATAACCAAAGTTATTAGTATTTGTGTTATTAATAACTGGGTTATTATTTTCATAATAATTTGATAATTCATAATTAGAAGGAGTTGGAGAAGTATTATCATTATAATTATTATATTGATTTGTTGGTTGATGAGAATATAATGGTTTATTAGGAGTTGTTAAGAAATTAGAAGAATAATTTGAATCATTATAATTTTCATATACATTAACAATGGGATTAGATTTTGTATAAATTGATTCATTATCATCAAGGAAATCATTACTACTGTACTCAATTGTATGATTTTGATCATTTTGGTGTTCAATTGGATATTGGTTATGATTTTCATGTTCATGTTCATTTTCATGTTCTAATTCATGATAATATTCATTATAATTTTCTACTATATTATCATCACTATTATCAAAAGCAGTTGAGAATGGATCAACAGTTAAATGTGAATTATTAGCAGTATCCCTTTGATCATCCCTTGGATCATGATCATTTATATCAATATTACTTGCGCGTCGTAAATGTCTATTTGGAGAAACAGATAAACGAGCAGAGGATGAAGGTACTTGTAAACGTAAATCATTAATTGATGATTCATTATCTGAATCATCATCAAAAGTGAAAGGATTTGACATTGCAGAGTGAAAAGAGATCAAAGGAAGATAGAAAAAAATGAAAAAGATACAAAATATACCAAACCAGTTTCTTATATCTCTCTCAAATGAAAATAATTTAAAACGGGGCTAAAACAAACTAAAAAAACCGTTTTTTCTATTAGCGCGCGTTTATTATAGTTTTTTTTTATGTCTATTTTTAGATTAGATTAGTTGTACCTTATTTCATTGGGAAGACCTTCATTTTCAATATCTGCTGCTTTTACATTCTCAAATTCTTCTCTTGGTAATAATGGTAATTCATTATCATTATCATTATCTTTATTTATCTCAGCCTCTCTCTCACTTCTAATTTTCCTCCATTGTTCTGCTGCTATCTCCCATCCATAATTTTTATTATCAATAACTTCATCCTCAATACAAACATTTAATACTGATGCAATTAATTCACTAACTTTTTCAGCTACAAATGGTAATGACCAACTGAAAACATCCATTTGATCTCTTAAACAATATGGTGATTCTTGTGATTTAATTTGTTTAACATGTAATTGTCCTCCATCATAAATAATTGCTGCTCCTAAATTACCATATGTACCACAATAATTAGCTGCACTGAAAATTGTTATAACTGTTGGGAATCCACTATCCCCTGTACGATGTAATCTATATCCATCCATTTGTGGTTGATGTCCCCTTACAATTGCAAGTAAATCATTTTTTTTAAGAAATTCTTCAACTCCCTTAAAACTGTATAATTCACTACATCGACGAGCACTATTAAATGTAAATAATTCTTCATCATCTCTCATATCTTCATCTTCTTCATCTTCTTCTTCATCATCATAATTATCACTAGGATCTGACCACACTAAATCACACATTAACCCCTTACTTGGTACATCAACTTTAAATCTATCAATCTCAACTATATCTGAAAGTTTATCTAATTTACTTGAAATACCTGCATGAACACAAAGAAAATCTCCATTAACTATTGCACCTAATGGTAATGCTCTAAATGATGAAACTGCACTTATCCAAACTTGTTTACTATACCTTCTCTCACATTCTCTCTTAAATGTAAAATATTCACTCATACGTCTACTTTCATGATTACCCCTTAATAAAATAACTTCATTAGGAAATGACAATTTCATTGAATAAACTAATAATAATACCTCTAATGACCAATCCCCTCTATCAACATAATCTCCTAAAAATAAATATTTACAATCTTTATTTATTTCTCCACAAACTTTAATAATTTGTAATAAATCATAATATTGTCCATGAATATCACCAACAATTGCAATTGGCATCACTTCATTGGCTTCAATAAGTATCAAATTTTCTTCTTCACTCATTAATTCCTCTGCTCTATCTAATATATTTAAAACATGTTTTTCTGAAATTCTACCTTGTTTACGGAAATGATTCATTAAAAATTTATAATGAGGTATTCCATCTTCATTAAAAATTTCACTATATATTGGTATCTTAGTTTCAGGTTTTTCAACTTCAAAAACAACTCGATCAATTGTACTATATTGTTTACCTTCCTTAGTAGTATACATGTAAGAATTTCGATTATTTCTAGTAACTTTACCCCTACCAGTTTTATGCTCAAATGATTTCTCAATTTTCTTTATTGCATTGGATATCTTAATACTAATATCAGTTTCTCTCATTGTTAGCTATTAGTAAATATAATTAATTATACATAAAAGAAACAAAAGTTATAAATTATAAGGAATGGTTATACATTGAAATTTCAAAATTTCATAACATCGCATAATACTATCGTATTTCATAGCCCTTTACTTACTCTAGCCCATAATTTTTTATATCTTGCTTGATCTTCCTTATCCTTCTCTTCAACAGTTGGTGGTAAACCTTCATTTGTCATATCTGCACGTCTAACTCTTTCAAAATGTGACAATTGTTTATCTAATTCATCATTACCATCAAGTAAAACTCCCTTAGGTAATGTTAAACCTCCACTATATGCACGTAATTGTTCAACTTTAGCAGATTCTTGTCTTAACATTTGTAACATACGTGATAATCTACCAATTGCCAATATCTTATTACGTAGTGCCTGTTGATCCAATGTCTTTTGTTCTTCTTCTTCAACTGGTTTATCTTGTTCCATTTTTTCATTATTATTATCAATTTCGACTTCCTTATCTTTATTTTCAACTTTTTCAACTTCAACTTTTTCAACTTCGATTTCTTTCCTTTCAACTTTATTGCTCTTACTAAGTTGTTCATTTTGAATTTTCATTAATGATTTTGTTAATTCTTTTGATAATGGAGTATCAGTATCTAATTCTTCATCAGTACAAACATTTAAAACACTAAATAAAATTTCAACAACTCTTTCAGCAACGAATGGTGCAGACCAATTGAAAACATTCATAAAATTTGGTAAATGATAAGGTTCAGGTTGTGAACTAAATTGTCTAATATTCATTGTTGTAACATCATATTTTAAAACTGCTGCTTTATTACCATAAGTACCACAATAATTTGGTGCACTAAATAACGTTATAACAGCTGGGAACTTTTGTTGTGGAGTATTTTTATACATTCTATAACCTTTATCTTGAGCTTGATGTGCACGTATAACACATAATAAATTATTTCTCTCTAAAAATTGACAAACTGCATTATATGAATACATATAAGAACAACCTCTTTCATAATTTTCTTTAAATTTTTTAACTTTTGTTGAACCATAAATTTCATCATCAAAAGTATCTGAAGGATCTGACCAAACTAAATCACAATATGGTCCATGAGATGGGAAATCAACTTGAAATCTATTAATATCATTAATTTCACTTAAATATTTAATATCTTTTGATATACCACCATGAACACAAAAAAATTGTTTATTCATAATTGCACAAATTGGTAATGCACAAAATGATTTTAATGATTGATGATAAACTTCAATTGAATATTTAATTAAACATTCTCCCTTAAATGTAAAATGTTGTGTCATTTGTTTACTTTCATGATTACCTCTTAACATTGTAAAAGTTTTTGAATGATTAACTTTCATACTATATAATAATATTAAAACTTCTAATGAATATGAACCTCTATCAACATAATCACCTAAAAATAAAAATGATGTCTTATCAGGATCTCCACAAATTTCAAATAATTTACATAAATCATATAATTGACCATGAACATCACCACAAATTGTAACTGGTGATGGAATATGTAACATATTTGGTTCATTTTCAAAAACTTTTGTTGCCATTTTAATAATTTTCAATACTTGTGATTCCTTTAATTTACCTTCTCTCTTAAAATGTTCACGTAAAAATTTATAATCAGGTAATCCACCCTTATTTGCAAATAAAACAGAATCTTCAGGTATAATACTTGTTGGTGCATCAACAGTTTTAACAATTCTATCAATTGTAGAAAATTCTTTACCATTATCATCAATATAAATGGTTGGATCACGTTTAGTATGCGTCCCACTCTGATTCATTTTACGTAGAGCATTTTCAATCTTTATTGTATTCTCATGAGCTGTAAGCTTTTCCTTTGCTGATGGTTCTGCCATTCTCTTGATTAATATTAGTAGTCTAGATAAGAAAAACAGAAAAAGAAACAGTTATTCAGTCACGATATCAAAATGCCAATCAGATTCTAATGTCACCAGCTGATATACTTAGTTATTATAACTATTGTTAGCAATTTTGAGAATTTCACTTAACTCCAGAATTATATTACGTATCTTCGGATTTAAAATTTCTTTTCTTTGATTGAAAAATTTATTTTATCAACTTTTCACAAGGTTATTGGTATATTTTAATGTATTTTAATCTTCTGTAAAAACAATAGTTTAGTCAATAATACCATGTCTGAAATATTTCTTAATGATCCAGGAACTATATCCTCTGAGTTCCCTCTTTTACCATTTCCAACTGATAAACAAGATGCAAATTTTGAACTTGGAGTTTCAATGATTTTACATAATTGGCATACATTATCAACAGCTGTTGATAATTCATGGGGTGGACCTCAATCATCTGAAAAACGTGATTGGATAGCAGGTGCAGTTATTGATGAATTTATTAATAATAAAGAAATTGATATTATTTATATTCATGAATTATTATCAGGTATAATGGAAGATGAATTTGATTCAATAATTGAAGATGGTTCAACAATTAATATTGCAACAAATATAATTAATTGTTATAAACAATGTCAAGAAAATCAATTTGATTCAATAAAGCAAGCTTATTCAAAATGGCTTGAAAAGCAAAATAATAAAAAGGGTAAAATTGAAGTTAATGTTATAGATGATCCATTAAATCCAGATGTTTCATCGGATGAAGAAGATGATGATGGTAATTATGATAACGCAATGGATCAAGATGTTGATATGATGGATACCTCAGAAAACAATTACGTTCCTCCATTAGTTGATGATGATGGTTTCACTATTGTCACTAATAAAAAGGGAAGACGTTAATACCTTTATATCTCTCTTTCAATATATATCACATATATAAACATTTCTGTATTTCTTAATATCTTATAAACGTATAATAAATAGACAATGTACAACTACCAATTACTATCATAACGAGCCTCCTAAATCTGTTAAAAATGCACACAACATTTTTCATGTCATAAGTATTCTTTAATTATTCTCTCTCTTGAATAAATATCATCCAAATCATCAAAACTACAACTATAAACGTAATAAATAGCACTGTTGAGACGGTTTAATTATACTTTCAAAAGAACTGGATCATCATATCTTTGTTTAACATGTCAAATTTCCATATTTACCAATTTTCACTATCACCTAAAAAGTAAAATCACTGTTTTTGAGAGGATGACGTAGATGTTAATCGAAAACGTTTTGATTGACTTCAAATAATTACAAAATTTTAAAATATACAGAACTATTAAATAACTACATTATTGACTAATACTTGGACGATTAGAACTTCCATTACCACGTAATAACATTTTCAATGAAACATCACTATCACGACGATCAAGAGAATTTGGTCTAACACCTTGTCTTTTCCAAAAACCTTCAGTGAATACACCACTACCATTACCACGCATATTTAAAAGTGGTGACCCTATGGAATTTTTTTTCACGAAAACCTCTGCAAATGGTGAACTATTATTATTACTATTATTCGTTATTAAATTCAGTATTTCAGATTTTCCATGTTGTAATGAATAATGGTTTCGTACCGATGATGGATTGATTCTAAATAATATTATATGAGTTCCAAACCAAATACTATAATTCATAACATTACTTTCATAATAATCGTTTTCATCATTTTTACTAAATTTTGGTTCTGGTGAATTATTATTCTCATCATTATTACTACTGATTTTCCAACCACCAAATCCCCATGATGAACTAGTTTTCTTAATTGCTGAAATTCCAGAACTTAACTCAGCTAATAAACCTTTGGATTCATAAACATTATAATTAAGGAAAATATCTGACCAAATTAAAGAAATATACCAAGCCAGCGAGCTAAAATTCCATTTAAATTTCAGTAAATTGAAAGATAATCTATTTGGATTATATAAATCTGATTTTGGAATATCATTAATTATGGAACCAATATCTAATTTCAGCAATGTTTGGATAACATATAAAGAATCTGATGATTTACTATTGTTGTTGATAAAACCATTTTTATTATTAGATCTTTCATGGTTGAGTAACTCAGTATTCGTCAGTTTAATACATTCTCTTAAAACATGTAATGCCTCTTTACCACTCCAAGTATCCTCAAATTTACCATAATATGGGTTTTTTCCAGCTTTTCTTTCACTCATACCAATAGGTAAAGGTGTATTGAAACCATCATCGGGAATTAGTATTTTGCATTCACCCTTAATATCAATATTTTCTTCACCTTCAGTTTTTTGAGGGTCAACTCCTTCATCAAATTTAAAATGATTAATTGGTGCTAATTTAGGAGAATCATGAGAAATTGAAATTTGGGATGTTTGTTTAGTTAAAGCTGGCATACTTCGTATAGATGGGATACTCTCTAATGTAGTTTGTCTACTTAAAGTTGGCATGTTTGCTACTTCATTATCATTATCGTTATCATAATAATCATTCAGAGGGTCATCATTTTGAGACATTGATCTTGATTCTGGTTGTAAAAATTGTTGTTGCTGTAAATGATGTTGACGTATTTCAAATTGTTTCTTCTCATTTTGAATTAATGTATTGAATAAATCATCAGATAATTTTCTGATTGTTATAGCCAATTTATTTAATAAACTTGCATGTTTAGATAAAATGTATAATAAAACAATTGAATCTGAAGGATCTCTACAAACTGCTTGACAACATCCAGCTAATATTAATGAAATATGCTCACAGTTAACCTTACTGTTCTGAGATAAAAAGCTTTGATTAGAAAATTTTGTTATTACATGGATTAACGAGCTTGAAGCTGCATATGATAATTGACTTGGTGGACATTTGGATAAATCTTTAATTGATAATCTTCTATTACTCAAGATATCTCTATTTTCTCGTTTATTGTATTCAAACAAAGCAATATGCATCGTTATTAGATTGTATAAAAATTGAATCAGTGGTGATATTAAAGTAGACTCATTTGATATAGAGTTATTATTGTTGGTATTGTTGGTATTATTGTTATTATTGTTATTACTTGAGAAAGAATCAGTTGATTTGTTATTTGAGAATTCATTCAAATTATTGAAAGAACTTAGTATATTACAAAGATGAATCAAAAGAAAATCTCTATATGATGTTGGAGTTGTTGAAGTCCTTAATATTTGTGGTAAAGATTCATACAATTGTATATTAAAATGAGATAATAATTTTGAACAAATTCTTAAATCTGATGATAAGTATAATAAATTTTGAACACATAGTTTAACAAAATTCTTCTGACTAACATCATCTTTATATTTCAAAACAAAATACATCAAGGACACAAAAAATTCAGGTCCTAATAATTCTGTAAAAACAGATCTGTATTTTGAGTTACATTGGAAAAATTCCAATAAAATTATCAGTAATTCCTTTGACCATATATGGATCTCATCATCATCAATTAATTTTGAAGATTTCATTATGTATGAAAATGCACTCAGATTATTTAAGTCATTTATTGGATTTAGTATTGGAATTGACAATGTAGTAATAATAAATTTTAAATCATCAATCTTTTTCAGTTTATTTAAAAACATTCTTGTTCTATTTTTTGGTTGATTATTATGATTGAGAATAATATTATATTTGTAAAGAAAGTTAATATCTTTGACAGGTATAGGATAAACGACAATGATTGAAAATAGTTGTATAATATTAGTTACAAGTAAAACTCTAATTTTTTTATGAATATCATTATTTTGGATTTCCAATCCATTATTATTATTTATATTTGAATTAATGAAAGAAGAAATTGTAGGATTAGAATTATTTTGAGTTGAACGTAAAATTGTATTAATGAGTGATAGACATAATGTATAATATTTCCTTCCATTTGTTACAGCAACGAAAACTGTTAAAAATCTTGAACCAGTACCAACTAAATCACCATGAGTAGTATATAAATTTTTAGAGAATAATGATAATAGTAAACGTATTATTTCTAATCTATTTGAGTCTAGGTGAAGTACTGGATCCATATATTGAGATAAATTTTCACATCCTGGTTCCCATACTATTGGTTGATAATCATTAGCAAACGATGCTGATACTTTATTTGATTGAACTGTGAAATCTAAAGTTAATAGAAGATCCAAACATGAGTTTATAAGTTCCACACCTAATGGTGAATCAGAATGGATCATAGTATGATAATCAACTTTCAATGATGAAGTTTCACCATTGGGACTTTGACCAATATGACTTTCATCATCAACACCAGGAGTTGGAATATTAGATTCTGTTGGAGAAAGTTGTTCATGAGAATTTTCCTGTGTATGATGTTTAGAATGATATTTTGCTGACCAAAAAATTTTATCCTCCAATAAGGCAGACGATGATTTTTCATATAGGAAAGGCATAATTAATGTCAATAAACGTATACAATTAAGTAAATGAATTTTTGGGAATTTATGAATGGGTACATTTGAAAGTTTTGATAAATAAACGAGATGAGTTGTAATTGATGATATTAATGAAGCCAAAGTTTGAGGATGATGATCTCTTAAATATCTTATATCAGGTGGTTGAAATACTAAATGAATATCATCCATAGAGGAAGGGGATGTCCAAAAGGGCGACCAGTCAAATGAAGTTAAATTAATTAGTGGATCTTTCACCACATAAGCCAACCTTGATCTTAACCGGGCACAGACACCGGATGACATTATCTATCTTAATATTGCAGATGGTATAAAGGATATATATAAATCTGATACGATAATAACAGATTTTAAGAGAAGGCTTCCTTTTTCCTGGTTACTACTTTGTTACAGATCAACAATAAAACGGAATTCGCTCTATGCGTATTTATTAGTTAGTGTTTTATAGTGGTATCGTATTATTATTATTATTACTTAGTTTTAAATAAAAGGTTATATAAGTAGATAATTAGAACTCTTCATCAAAGACAAGTGGACCGTAACGTTGTACAAAATCTGAAACTTGTCTTTCCTTCAAATTATTTTCATTATTATTATTTTCTTCAAAATTTCTTTTTAATCCCCTATGTAAATTATTTGTCTCAATTTCATTTTCCCAACCTGCAAGTGATGAACATGTAGATCCATTGTAATCAAGTGGAGGTGGTGCATCCATATGATTTGGTAATGGTACTCTCATTGGAGCTTTAAATGAATTATTTAAGTTCATATTCATATCATTATTATCTGTTGCAGATTGTGGGAGTTGGTATCCATTACTAACTGATTGACGAATACGCATACCCAGCATTTGTAAGCGGATTGTGTCCTCTGAGAGAACGGTATTGTTGTTAGCAAATGTTTGGTGTCTTTTATAGTTATCCATTTGGATAAAGAAGGAGGCTGTTCAACAGGAAGGATACATTAAAAGATTAATGAGGAGATTAAATTGAATTTTATTATTATTGTTTCATTACGTAATCGTATATCTTTACATGTCTATTTCTATTTCTATAAAGCTTTTACTTAAAATCTATTATATTATATCTATTTATTTATAATTAAGAATGTTTCTTTTGGATTTACTCATTGAAGAGATTTGTCTGCTCAATGATTCATCGTATTCTTCATCTCTAAGTGATTGACGATGATGACTTGATTGTCCAGTCCCCGTTCTTAATGACATTGGTCCATATCTACTACCATGACGTGAACCATGTGTTGAACCATGTTGTGAATTAACTGATCCATGATGACTGTGAATTGACATAGGTCTAGATTGTTTACCAACATTGATAATACTAGAAGATATATTAGAAATACTATTATTGGTATTACCATTACCATTACTATTACCACCACCACTACGATGTCTATTAGAGTAAACGTTTTTATTAGTTAATGATTTCATTAATTCATCATAATCTAATTCACTGAAAACATCTAATTTAAGTTCTTCAATATCACTTTGGAAATTCTTATTGAATAATTCAACTAATGACTCGTGTTGTAATCTTAATGTATCTGGAATAATTAAACCATGTAATTTAAGTAAATTATTCATAATCTTAATTAAATCTTGGAAACATGCATTTAATTTCAAACAATCACTCTCATATTCTTCAATACTCTCACCTAAATCAATATTATTACCTTCATCCTTATAATTAAAGAAAATCTTAAATTGTCCAGCTCCACCATTAACTGGCGAATCAACTGTACCAGCTAAAATTCTACTAACACTATTAAACATTGAACTTGATGCAATTGATTCTAATTTAATATTATCTTTCAAATTTTGTTTAATTAAGTATTCTAAATTACTTAATTCTTCATTTTTAATAATTAATGATCTAATTGCATTTTTTATTGGTGGAATCTTAATAATATTAGTATTTTTAATCTCACTTCTATTCATTAATGTTGGGAATGTCATATATGTGGTATA
Organism: Pichia cephalocereana; assembly: GCA_030565065.1. NCBI lineage: Eukaryota > Fungi > Ascomycota > Pichiomycetes > Pichiales > Pichiaceae > Pichia > Pichia cephalocereana. Next base: position 28,505 of record JAJMAS010000050.1, on the reverse strand, counting down.
AGTAATTTCTTCTGTCCATAAATTAGTAATACTATTAGCACCAGGTAATCTTCTTGTATTAATAAATGTATTTAAATTCTTATTATCAACATATTGTTTAGCCATATGTGATAATTTTTCACTACCAAAACTTTCCTTCTTTGGAATAACTGTCTTTATGAAAAGATATTTACCAATTGGACTATTTTCTTCACTTTTCAGTTTATTTGCTTCATCTTCATTACTAATAATTCTTGAACCTGGATATAATCTATTCAATCTATTATGAACACTTGTAATATGTTCATATGGTAAACCTTCATAAATAAATTCCTTACCCCTGATAGATTCAGGGAATCCAAGTCCAATAAATGAAATCTTGAAAAATGTACTCTCTAATCTATCAACATTCTCTAATTCTCCATATAATTTACCTAATTCTAAATGACAGAATGATAATCCCATTAATTCAAAATTGTATTTAAAATATGCTTCTAACATTTCAATATAGATGTCAACTGCTTGTTCTAATTTATTACCTTTAATAAAATTATTTGCAATAATTTTGAATAAATCAACTTTTCTCTTAAATGCTGTTTGACTTGGTAATTTAGGCTTTGAACATTCAGGTAAATAAGTATTAATATCCCATTCCCAACTATTTGCTAATAATTCTAAACTTAATGCAGCTTGGACATAATTCTTCTTATCCAAATAATTTTCATACATATCACAGATAAAACCTTGAAATAATTCTGGTCTATCAACATTCATTAAATAACTTGAAATATTTAATTTATGGAATGTACGATCATCATCAAATTCTTCACCATTTGGAACTTGTCTTAATTCAACTAATGAACTTAAATATTTTGATAATGTTTTAACTAATCTATTAACTTCATTATATGAAATATCTTCAACATCCATTTTTTTAATAATATTTTGAATTGATGCTAAATAAGTAGAAATTTCATTACTTTGAGGTGAATAAGTTAATTCATTTTCAAATAATTCATATAATGATGAAACGGTTTCTCTCTCAAATTCAAATAATGAGTCTTTTTCAACCAATTCATTAGCAATCAATGTCCAGAAGATTTTAACACCGATATTCAAACATGATTCATTTCTTTGCATTGAAAATAACATAACCCATTTTAGTAATTTATGATTATTCATACTCATAACAGAGTTTTGATATCCACCAAAATTCTTTAATTGGAATCTAGCTTGATCTTCATCACTTGCTTCCTTACTTAATGAATCCCATGAATTATTAATAATATTGGATAATTTACTTCTTAAATCTGTTGTTAATTGTAAACATCCCTTCTTTGGAGTAAACTCTAATTGTTCAATTGAAACAGGTTTTGCACTTGCTGTTTTACAAAGTAATGTTAAGTATAAATTCCACATTGGGATAGTATTATTATCCGCTTTTGGAATGAATGGCTCAATTAGTCTTAGAACTAAATAACATGCTTGTAAATTAATTGAATGTAATGATAACCATGAATCATGAGGATAAAATTTACCATCAACTAAATATTTAACAGTTTGTAAAATTGATGTAATACAAGTATTTCTATTAAAAGGTTGAATATCAAATTTATTAACTAAGTTTTCATAAATACCTAAATTTGTACTAGCATTATTAACATTTTGATAAAAATCATTTTCATAAATTTCGAAAATCTTTGAAGTTGAAACAATAATAATTGAAAAATCAACAATAATTTCAACTAATGTAACATCAGTCACAATTGAATCCATAGTTTGTTCAGTAAATGGATATTCATTAGGAAACACTTGTGTAAATGTTCTCTTCTTCTTGAAATAACCATTATTCAAACAATATGAGTAATATTTATTGAAAGTTGTTGATAAAAATGGTAATAGCTTGATCAATAAAATGTAAATTTTCTTACTTTCATCAGTGTAAACCTTTTTAGCACCAAAAGTTAAATTAATAACAGATAAATAAATACCTAATGCTAATCTTGAACAATCTAAATCAATAACATCACTTGAAAAAATATTCAATATCATTTCTAATGCAGTGTATAATAATGTTTCAATATCATTATTATTACCATCAGTGAAAACAGTACTATTTAATAATCTATTGATAAAGAATAATTTACCAATAATAAACTTATGTTCTCTATTTTTCTTTTTGTTAACTAATGCAGTAGAATTTGAATCTTCTAATGAACCTAAACCTTTCAATTTATTACTGTGAATCCAATCGTTTGAAAATTTAATTAATTCAGTACTATTGAAGAATGGTTTCATAATATCTAAATAAAGTTCCAAAGTTTCAATAATTAATAACTGATCAGCTAAAACATTTTCAATATTAGCATCAAGGAAATTTGTAATTGCCTTTGTGAATAAAACAGTTTGATTCTTAAAACTTTCGTTATCCTTAATACATAATGAACAAATTTTCAGAACTAAATATGAAGTTCTACATAAAGCTCTACCATTTGCATTCCATTCTTTATTAAATGAGCTGAAAACTAATGTCATTGATTCTAACAATAACTCACCAACTTTTGGAAAATATTGATTACAATCTTTAATCATATTATCAAATAAAACAACATATTCTTGATTTCTAATAATTGTTGCATCAAATAAATGAACTAATGCATCAAATAATGATTTTTTCAATTTATTTAAACCTAATTTTGAAGATGCATCGTATGCACAAATTATTTCATAACAAAAATTTGGGAAAAATCTAACTAATGTACTCAATTGAATTCTCTTTAATTTAGTTAGCATATCAATAAATGAATCTTCATTTGCAGTTAAATTAGAACCATAGATATTAGACCAATTCAAAATATTTGTACCAATAGAATCTCTATTATAAGCTTTACCAACAACTTCAAGATCTATTTCCATATTTGCAATAACATTTGAATCATTTGATTTAAGTTCAACATTAATTGGTGTTTTAGAATTAATACCACAATCGAAAACTTCATTTGATGATCTTAATAAATATTTTGTTGTACAAATAAAAGTCTCATCTAAGAATAAATCAAAGATAAGATAATCATTGCCATTATCAGGTCGATCACTTAAACCTCTAATAACAATTAATTCTTCAATTGATTCATTTGGAGAGACAGATAAGAAAATCCATTTATCTAATAATTTTTCATTTCTACCCTTTGCAAATTTTAATGAATTATTTGATGATCTAACATGAACTGTTAAAAAACTTTTTTCATTTAATTTTAAGTTTTTATTGATAATTTTATTTAATTTCAAATAAATTCTATTTTCATCAATTTCTAAAGGATTAAAATTTAAAGTTGGAATACAAGCCCAAGCAACATTATTAAAATCACCATTATTACCTGAAATATCATTTAGAATTTTTTTATTATCATTAGTCAACTTCAATTCTTTAATACTTAAAATTAATCTTTCAGTTCTTGGATTAACTGCCACACCTTTACTTGAACCACTAATAATTCTATCGACTAATTCACCCCAACCATTATTAATCATAGTTAAAGATTTTGCCATCATTTGATTCATACCAGCAAATAATTTAACTTCTTGCTTTTGAGTATCTAAAAATGATGAAAATAATTTAATAACAAATCTATGAGATTGACCAGAAACTAAATGACCTTTCCTATTAGAGAAAATACGTGAAATATCTGCAACACCTGCACAAATACCTTTACGAATAACCGGTAATTTTGAATTTTCATTATCAGAAATATGAATAGTTTCAGTTAACAATGCAACTAGATAAATTTTTGAAGATTCAACTTCAATTGCAGGTATATTAGTAAACAAGGCAGCAGCTAAATTATCTAATTGAATATCTTGATTTGCTTCAATATTAATACAGAAAGCTTCAGTTAATCTTTTCTTAGTATTACGTAAATACATATAAGCTTTCATACCGGCATAACCTTTTGGTAAAACATTTGAAGAACCTAAAACTTCTTTAAAATCCACCATAATATTTGAAGGAATTGTTTCAGCAAATTGTGATTTTTTAGATGGAATAAATGAAGTATTTAATGAAGATAAATAATTTGGAGATAAAGCTGAAATAATTTGACTTTGAGCAATTTCAGCTGGATCAATTAATTTTAATTCATCATTTGAAGGGAAATTAAATAATTCAGCAGTTTCTTCATTACGAGCCATAATTGAAGCTTTACCATCAATATCTGATTTTGAATGATGAGCTCTATTAATCATACCACCACCAGACGATAGTAATTTTGAGAATTTACTCATTAAAAATATTACTTTCTTTTTAGCAATTGTTTTCTCATATTGAGTTAAAATGTCATAATGTAAACTTGTACGAATATCATCTAATTCATAATAAATTTTAGATAATTTTTCAAAGAATTCGAAATTATTTTTCGCATAAACAGCAAATAAAGTTGATGAAATTGTCTTTAAAGTAAGTTTAATTTCTTCTTCTAAAGTTTCATTAAAAGTTGAATCATTTAAGGGTAATTGAGGTTTGAAAGGTTTTTTAATTTTATTAACTGAATTTGAAGAAGTCATTGATTCAGAATCATTCATAATTGAATAATCATCAAATTCATCATAAAATGTTGAACTATTATTATAATTAATAAAAGTATTGTTATTGGTGATGTTTTGACTTTGACTTTGATTATGATTAATATTTGATTTTGAAATTATTTTAACACAATTTAAGGGGAAGATTGAAATTGAAATATTTGGATCAGGTAATTTTTTAACATCAATTGAAGCAGATATATAATCAGCTGGTAAAGGTTGCATAATTGTATAACCTCTTGCCCATCTAAAACCATTATCAATTTCAGTTTTCAAAGTTTCAAAAATATAAACTTTTTCACCAACATATATATTTTTCAAATTTTTAGTAATTTTCTTTGATAATTTATTAATTGAATTTGGGTTATCTAATGGTAAAAATGAATGAACTACTTCAGCATGCCATAATTGATCAGTTGCAATCCAAGGTGTATCATTTGAAGTTGAGGAAGAACTTAAATTCGAAGAATTTGAGTGAGCAGATTGCATTGCTACACTACGACGAGCAGTTTCTGCACTCATACCAGTTCAATTGGATGGTAATTAGCTAAATATAATAAGAATATATATTGTCAACCCCTTCTAAGATCTCTTCAGATTAAAATCGATTTAACAGCCAAAAAAAAAAAAACGCTGAGCATTTTCGCCATTATTTCTTTTTGTTTTTGAAATGCGCTTTGTGGGAAATTTATTAGGTAATTTATTTATTTAAGTTAAAGGTGAATAATCAGTTATTTAAATTGATGAATCTGTTTCAATAGTCAGCTTTCACTATATCTTAATAGTATAGTACAGTATATTATATTACACAGACAATGGGTTACACTGACTATAATACCTTCCTCATGTTTGGGGACTCAATTACTGAATATTCATTTGATCAATATTGTTTATCCACCGATATTGATGCTCCTGTTCAATTTACACTTGGTCCTGCTTTACAAAATGTTTATCAACGTAAATTACAAATTATTCAACGTGGATTTTCAGGTTATAATTCAAGAGATGCTGTCCCATTGGCAAAATCAATTTTGAAAACTGAACATGATAATGTTCCAGATTCAAAAAAAATTAAAATTGCTTATATGTTCTTTGGTACAAATGATGCTCGTCTTATTGGTAATTCTCCATTAAATAATGAATCAATGCCAATGGAAAGATTTATTCCTCAAATGAAAGATGCTGTTAAAGAATTTACTTCAAGAAATATCCCATTGATTGTTATAACTCCTGGTGTTCATGTTGCTAAAGATTGGGATAAATCTCATCCTGATGATTTAATTACTGGTGATTATAGAACTAATGAAAGAAATAAATTATATCAAGATGCTTTAAAGGAACATATAACTGATGTTCCTGTTTTATGCTTATATGATTTAATGATGGATTGGATTAATGAAAAACCAAATGAAAGATCTTGTAGTGATCTTTTATGTGATGGAATTCATTTCTCCGGTACAGGCTATAAATTAATGTTTAATGAATTACTTGCAACTATTAAAAAACATTACCCTGAATGTCACCCTGATAATTTACCATATCGTTTCCCATACCATGCCGAACTTAAGGATGATACATTTGCCAACATTGATTGATTATTATAATTATATAATATATCGTGGGATAAAACCTCTTAGATGAAACGGCTGTATACAACCCACCTGACAGTTTTTGTAAATTTTTCCGTTAATTTCTTTGTAAAACTGTTATTATTTAGAGCAATAAAAATAACTTTTAATCAGTGTATATATAATGACATCTAATCAGTCAACCTCAACTATACTCCTCCTATACAATCAATGGGTGTACCATTAGGTGAAGTTATTTATATTGCAGTTAAACCAATTTTTAAAATTTATTTGATTATTGGTGTTGGTATAATTTTAAGTAAAAAAAATATTTTAACAGCTGAAACTGAAAAAAATGTTAGTTCAATTGCAATTAATGTACTTATACCATGTTTAGCATTTCAAAAAATTGTAAGTAATATCTCAAATAATGATATTCATCAAATTGCAACAATTGTCATTATTTCATTTTTTATGATGGGTGTTGGTTCAATACTTTGCTTTACTTTCGGAGTTATTGCAAAATGTCCCAAAACTTGGTGGGGTGGATTAATTTGTTGTGGTTTATTACCAAATATTTCAGATTTACCAATTGCTTATTTACAAACAATGGAATCTTCAACAATTTTTAATGATATTGATAAAGGTGTTAGTTATGTTATGATTTATTTAACTTTACAAATGTTAGTTCAATTTAATTTTGGTGCCTTTAAATTAATTGAAATGGATTTCCATACTGAAAAAATTATGATAAAGTCAAATCTTAATGAAGACACAGATGTAGAGAAAAATAATGATGAATCATCAACAACACCTTCAACATCATCATCAATATCGGAATCTTCACTGTCAACTCTGTCATCACTTTCAACTCAATTATCAACCAGTATACACCAACAACCTCCATTACTAACTATAACAAGGGATAATGATCCATCAACATCACAAAAACAACCACCAAATTCATCATCAATTTCATTAACAACGAGATCTCAACCCATGTTAAGAGCTAGAACATCAAATTCAGTTAGAATTAATGAACCATTATTATCAAGAACTTTATCAGTACCTAGAAAGTTATTAGATAATGATCAAATTGGTCAACAATCAGAGACAATGGATGATATTGTACGTGTTTATTCAAAATATGCCTTATTGGAACCAATTGAAGAAAATTTATCAAAATCAACTAAAAATGCAGGTAATTTTTTCCATAAATTGATTAAAATTATTAAAACAACTAATTATTCAAAATTAATGAAATCAATATTAAATTTATGGTTAGCATCAACATTAAAAGTTGTTTCAATTACAATGATTTTATCAATAACTGTTGCAATGATTCCTTGGGTTCAAGCATTATTTATTGTAACACCTCAAGCTCATTTACCTTCAGCTCCTGATGGTGATCCTCCATTATCTTTTATAATGGATTTTGCAGGTTATTTAGGTGCTGCAGAAGTTCCATTTGGTTTATTATTATTAGGTGGTACAATTGGTAGATTAAATATTTTCAAAATCCCATTGAATGTTTGGAAAGTACCAATTGGAGTTGTTTTTGCAAGATTATTTATAATGCCAATAATTGGTTGTGCCTTTAATTCTAAAATTTTTAAAGATGGTTTATTCTATAATGAAGAAATTCTTTATTTTATATCAAATATTAATTTTTGTTTACCACCTGCAACTTCATTGTTATATATTACAGCATTTTATACCCCAATTGATGATAAACCTCATATTCAAATGGATTATCTTGCATTAATTTATATTTTACATTATATCTTACTTGTTATTTGTTTACCATTCACAACAACATATACAATGAAAGTACCACTTCATTTATAGATAGATAGTCAGATAAACATGGATGTATATCATTTCTTTGACCCAAATACCAACCAAAATAGTAAATTCCATATATGTAAACCTAAATATGAAATAAATAAACAACTTAAACAACTAAATGACCAAATAATCCCAACCCCAATAATAAAACATAGTCCAGGCCACCAATATAGCCACCATCTAAGACCACTTAAAACATAATCAAATTTAACATGTGCATTTAATATATAAATATCATCAAGATCTAATTCAACTAATAAACTTGTATTCTTAAAATCTTCTTCCAGCAGTTGACCTTCAAATAATAATACACCAGTTGAAAAACTATTACTTTTCAAATCTTTAAAATCACCAAATGAATCTAATAAATCAACAGTTTTCAAATTTTTAAAATTATCATCACTATCTAATTCAAATCTATCTCGTTGACCTAACAACCAATTAACATTTTTCCATGAAAGTAATTCCTGTATTCCAAATGGAACAAATATATTCAACATCCATTGTGGTAAAAAATATTGTAAAACGTTAACTTTCCCAGTAATATTTAATTCATCATTATGACTACTTATTAATGGAACACCACGAGAATAAGATTTCCCCACAACTTCATTCCATGAACTAAATCTTTTATCAATTCTATAAATATTATAAGTATCATCATTAATTAATGATAATTCCTTAAATGGCCATTTTTTCCCATCATTTTTCTTAGATTGATCTTGAATCATAACTGGTGGATTTTTATTATCATAAATTGAGATTCTAACACCACCAATTGTTGAATCTTTATTTAATTTTAAATATTTAACATTAATTGTTAAAACTTGTTCAATTTTAGTAAATAGATTAGTATTTGATTTTTTCCAACCTTTAATTTGATCATATGCAGAATTTGTTAAATTATAAAATGCAAATGGTCCAGTTGATTCTATATATTGAAATTGTAAATTAAGTAATGGTGGTGGAGTTGGTATTAATGTTGATTTATATTGAATAAATAAATAAATTGAACTTGGCAGTAGAATAAACATCATACTTGATATTACCAGTATAAAATATGTCCATGATTGGAATATACGTAGTGGTATATTCAATGATATCTGCATTGTTTATCAGAAGAAACATTGTTATGATAAGGGGAATATTTAGACTTTACTCTGCTACGCCTAAGTATTTTTTTACGTGTGAGTTATAGTTCTAATTTACTTTGTTAATGCTATGTTTAAAATGCTATATAATGTTTATGTATAAGTTCCTTATGATATATGCAGTGTTCTTAATAATATTAAATATCAACTGGCATTGAGCCTGTCTCCTTTAATATGTGGTATAATGTTAGGTATTGATAATTTTAATCTATTGTATTTATTATTGTTTAATTTGAAAGATTTATTGACTGATGGTATCTCTAATAATGAAGAAGATGAAACTGAACAATGATCAGTATAATCATCAATTGATAATAAATCAAATTCAGGATTATTATTTAATTCAGTTATTTGTTCAGTTATGAAATTTTGGAAATTATTAACTTCTTCATTATATGTTAATAAACCATTTGATAAATAATTTAATGATGCAGATGTTTTCTTAATACATTCTTTAATATCTTCATTTAAACCATCATCTAGAATTTTTGTCCCTGTGTTATATCCAAAATCAATTTCATCATCAAATCCCGTTATGTTTAAATTATTCATATAATCAAATCCATTATTAGAATCAAGAAAATATTCATAGTCATTAGAGAGGTCATTAGAAGTAGCATTTTCCCTTTGATTTTCGTCCTCCTCCTCTTTAGTAATAATACTCTCTAATGATGGTGAGATTTTATTAAATTTATATTCCATTAATTTATTAACATCAATACTTGGTAATTTTGGTTCATCATTTATAATTAATAGTTCTTTAAATAAATAGTTATTATTATTTAAAGTATTTAATCTTTGTAAAAATGAATTGATTTTTTGTTTATTATTAATTAATTTAAATTCATAAAGTGATTTATTAATTTCAATTTGTTGATTCCATTCAGGTGGTTGAGATAAATCATCAGGTGAAATTGAATTACTAAATGAATCATTTTTCATTAATTCTAAAGATGATAAAGATGATGAAATTGATGAAATTGGTGAATTATTTATTGAAAATGATGAATCTTTGATAGGTGTTGGTTTCGAAATATTTAAAAATTTACTGAGACTTTTATTCTCATCAATTGACTGATCTGATTTATTTTTCAAATTTTTAAGATTATTATTACTATTGCTATTATTCTTATTGAAAATCTTTCCAATCCATGTATTATTGGATTTTGTATTTTCATTACTTTTAGTTTTCTTTAAAGAAGTTTTGGAACTAACTTTCTCCGAGGTAATTGAAGAAACTGAATAAATTGCATCATCCAATATTTCATACGGATAAATTCTCAGTTTATTATCTCTTTTAATTTCGTCTTTATTTAATATTGGTGCTATAATAAATTTTTTATTGATAATTGGATCGAATGGTTTGAATATTAATCCATCAGTTTTACTATATGTTGAATTTAAATTTTGTAAAATAATTTTACCAATAATTGATTGATCTAATGAATGTTTAAATTTATAATTACTATAATGAATAATATTTTCCAATGAATTAATACCTAAAATTTTCCAAACAATTAATTTAATATACATATCTCTTTCAAGAGGCATATAATGACCAAAAAATTTAAACCAATTATCATTATTAATTAGATATAATGCAAAATTTAATCTTGAAGAATCATTGGGTTTGGAAATCCAATGGTATGTTGAATCGAAATGTTGATCAGGTATGTAATCCCAAATTTGGTATATAGTTGTCAATGATTTAATTTCAGCATTAATATTATTTGAATTTAATAATTTAATTAGTACATCTAACCAAAATGACCAATCAAGTGAAGTAAATAAATTAGCCTTTGATTCAATATAGATATGATTTAAAAATTGAACAAATATATCAAATATCGTCTCTACCATTAAAGAATCTAATATATTAGTTTTCAGTATAAATAATTTTAAAATTTTTTCATAACTTTTGATTAAACCTGAACATAATAAAATTTCACTTTCATGTCTTGGATTTTGTAATACATCAGATAATAGATTAAATAATTTATCAATATTTGATTGTTGTGAAACATTTGGAGGTATAACAAAAAGATAATTATCATTTGATAAATTATTTATATTGATATTTTTATTATTCTTCAAATTTGAGTATTTAATTAATTGATTCTTTATTTGAAAATCAAAAATTTCATAAATATGAGTTATTAGTTGTGAAAAGCCTGGTAAATTAGTAATATAATTATCATTAATCATCAAAAGCGGGAAATTTTTCAAATAAATTGAAGAAATTGATAAATAGTTTCTAAAAAATGAACAAAATATTGATATATTATCAAATGAAGACCATCTATTAACCCATATCCCTTTTGTATCATCAATTCCAATAATTTTTTCACGAGGAGGTAACATTGAATTTATAAAATGTGATTCAATTGAATAATTGACCGATCGTATAAATTGATTTGAATGTATAAGTTTTGATAAATGAGGAGGGAATTTTGAGGATAAATCATTTAATATATTTGTATCAATATTAATATTTATTAATTTCTTAAAGTTTATTAATTTTGTATTCAGTAGGAAAGATAAACCTTTTGAAATATCATTTAAATGATAAAATGAGAATGCAAATATTTTACCAACAAATATTGAAATTGATTGAGAAATATTTTTAGAATTTAATCTTTGAATTGATAATTGGAAAGTTTTCAATAATAATTTTTGATAAGATTCATAAATGGAGGTAAATTGTGAAGAATAAGTTAAATTTGATTGATAAATAAACCAAATACTATGAGAAATTAATCTTGAAAGTGCTTCAAAATAACAATTTTTATCTAATGAAGATACTATATTATAATCTAATATAAGTATATTAAGTAATTCAGTTGACCAAGATATTAAAATTGATGAGAAAATATGTAATGAATCGATATTAAGATCAATTAGAGAAGTTGAAAGTAAGATATTTATATTTGTAAAAGGGTATGGAGGATAACGTAAATAAGGTAATAAATGTAAACGTATTATATTAGCTCTAGAAGGTGAATTTTTCTTTAAGTTAATAAATTTTGATAATGAATGTTCTAAAATTTTAATAATTGTATTATAAGAAGTATCGGATGAATTGGTATTGGTATTATTATTATTGGTAGTATTATTTTTAGAGAATATAAGAGGTGAAATTGATGAAATTGTGGGTATTGAAGATATTGATTTAAGAGAAGATGAATTTGGATTTGATTGTAGTTTTTGAGTGGGTTGAGGTGGTAAAGGTGGTGGAGTTGAAGGTATTTGAGGATTATTATGATTAGATTTTGAATCAATACTAATATCCTCTGAGGCACGCTGCCCACCACGACGACGGGAGAGCAGACGCATGATTAAAAGGAAAGAATGAAGTCAATATATAAGAACAACCTGAAGGCTCTGTATAGGTAAAATCAATCAATCTATTAATAAAAATAATAAAAATAAATAAAAAGGGGCAACTTGCGACGATGGGACGAAGGGTCGTATTTTCATTTTATTTATCAATTTAATTTAATTTAATTTATTGCTATTATTTGCCATTTAATTAAGTTTTAACCTGGTTTTATCTTAGTTTTAGTAAACTATTCTAGTATTTAAATATACTATACTACATATAAACTATGTCAGGTAATAATCCTCAACCTATTAATATTGCATTTGCAAGATCAACTGCTCATCATCAACAACAACAACAAAATCAACATAATCAACAACAACAAATTGTTGATAAACATCACATTAATCAACAATTTAGAAATAAATTAAGAAGGGAAAGTATTGCTCATTCTCAAGGTATGGGTGGTATATCTTGGGGTTCTGTTGGGGTTGGTTCTTGGCTTAGAGATGAAGTTTTCATGTATCAAAATCAATTAATTAATAATAATAATAGTAATAATAAGAATGGTAATCAGAATAATAACAATAGTACTAATACTAATCAGAATCAAAATATACCTCCAAATAATCAACCAAGGCATCAATCAATCAATTTATTTAATGGGAATTTTAATAATAATAATGCAATGGATTTAAGAAATGATAGTGTTATAATGGATTCTTCAATTCCAAATTCTTCTTATTTGGCTGATTTAGAAGCAAATTATTGTAAAGATTATGCTTGTTGTGGTCAATTATTACCAAATTTACATGATTTATTAAAACATTATGAAGAAATGCATATTAATAATGATCCAAATTTATTAAATGATTTCGATAATATGACAAATGATAATTCAAATATTAATCATTTAAATAATTTAAACATGAATAATAATATGAATCTAAATATTAACAACAATATGAATATTAATTTAAATACAATGGATACTGTTCAAACTAATGAAGTTTTCCTTAATAATCATCTTAATACAAAACAAAATTTAGATAATAATAAACCTTTTGATTTTAATACAAAAGATGATAAATTATCTAATTTTAATCTAAATTTATCATTTAATACCCAAAATAATGATCAAAATAATAACAACAATAACAATAGTAATAACAATCATAATATAATAAATAACAATAACAATCATCAAAATACCAATCCTAATATTGATATACAAAATACACTGTCAAATTTTGATTTTAATAAATCCAATAATAATAATAATAATAATAATACATTTGATTCTAATAATCATCATAGTCATCATCGACACCATCAACAAAATCAACATCACCAACATCATCAACAACATCATGATTTAGATATGGGTATGGATATGGATTTAGATACACCATTTGAGATGGAAGTTGATGATAATAGTCAAGGGGAAGAAAATACAAGTAATATAGATTTGAGTAATAATAATAATATTACACAAAACAACAGTAATAACAATACTACAAATAATAACAATATTGATTCAAATAATCCAAATTATATTGATAATCCTGCCAGAAGTTTATATGTTATTGAACAAACAGAGGATAGACCATTCCAATGTCCAGTTATTGGATGTGATAAAACTTATAAAAATCAAAATGGTTTGAAATATCATAGAATTCATGGACATCAAAATCAAACATTACGTGAAAATGATGATGGTACATTATCAGTTATAAATCCTGATTCAGATTCTCCTTATCCAAATGGAATGTTATTTGAAAAGGATAAACCTTATAGATGTGAAGTTTGTGGTAAACGTTATAAAAATTTAAATGGTTTAAAATATCATAGAGGTCATACAACTCATTAAAAGGACTAATTTTACATTCATAACTTATACCACTTTTCTTTATGAACAAATCTTTACTAAATTGATAATAATTACAATAATTAAATAAACAAATACATCCGCATAATATGTATACTTATCTTCGCCGCTATATACAATATACAATACAATAGTTATTTTATATAATAATAATACTTAATAATCACTTAATACTTATAAATATACTATAAAATACCATAAACTCATAATAATCCTTAAAAGGCGCTAACATGATTTTTCTATTTTAAGGACATGTCATCTTTATAATTTCAAGGCTCAAACTGTATATACTTCTTTCCTTCTTTCTGTAACTATCTATATAAACACTCACAATGGCATTCCAATATGTACTTACATTTACATTATTAATAATTGAAATGGTTTTATTTGCATTAATTTCATTACCATTACCATCAAAATTACGTCGTCCATTATTAAATACGTTATCAATTCCATTTTATTCAAAACAATTTCAAATGATTATGAAATGTGTTTTCGTTTTCATTGGTATAATGTTCCTTGATTCAATTAATAGAACAAATAAAATTTCAAAAGAATTAAATGGATTTTTACCAAATCCTAATAATGATTACTCAAATATTGGTGGTGGTTTAAGTAGAGCTGAAATTCAATCAAGAAGATTTTATTCTCAAAGAAATATGTATCTTTGTGGTTTTACATTATTTTTATCATTAATTTTAAATAGAACTTATTCAATGGTTTTCGAATTATTAGAAATTAAAGAAAAAATTGCTAAATTAAAAGTTGAAAATAGTAATAAGAAAGATAATTCAACTAACAATGATGATAATTCAGTTTTATTAGAAAAAATTCAACAATTAAAGGATGAAAAGGAAGTTTTATTGAAAAAATCAAAAGCTTTAAGTGATGAATATTAAGTAGTTTAGTGATATATATAATATATACTGTATATAAATAAATTATTTATCAATTTCTTGAATTTTCATATGAATTACTTTTATGTTTTGGTATAAATGAGAAATTTTCATTTGCTTTACCAAGGAACATTTCACTAATTTTAATCCAATCTTTATAATCACTTGAACCTAATAATGTCTCTAATTCATTTCTACCTCTCCATTTTGGTGGTCTCTCATTTAATTTTGGTGGTAATTTATCTAAAATTCCAATTGGTAAATATCTATAAGTAAATGATAAAAATTCACATAAAAATCTTCTTGATGTATTAATACCAAATTCATCTGTACCCCAATGTTGTAATGCAAAATCTGAATAATTTTTAATTATTTCTAATCTTTCAGTTGCAGATTTATCTAAATATTGTTGTGAATCAATTTCTTCGAAAATCCATGGTTTAATTAATGCACCTCTTGCAATCATAACTGTATCAATACCTGTTCTATTAACATGTTCATTATAATCTTCAAATGTATAACAATCACCATTACCAATAAGATAAACAGGATTTGGTTTATCACTAACATCCTTCTCTTCTTCAAAATTTTCATTATATTCTTTAACAATTTTACCAATATTTTCAATATAATCCCAATTTGCTTCCTTTGTATATCTTTGTTGTCTTGATCTACCATGAATTGTAATTGCACCAATATCACCTGCATTTAATAATTTTTTAACAACTTCATCAGCAATTGGCTTTTTATCATTAATACCCATTCTCATTTTAACTGTAATTGGTATATCACCACTACAATCATTCATAACTTTTAATAAATTTTTCATTCTATTTGAATTACCCATTAATGCACTACCTTCACCTCTTTTAAATAATAAATCAATTGGACAACCACAATTAAGATTAATTTCACTTACTTTATTTGTAAATTTATAAATTAATTCAGCAGATTTTGATGCTTGCCATGTCTTACTTGCAGCAATTTGAACACCAAAACCTGGATATTCACTTTTATGTGCTTTTAATAATGCCCATTCTGAATTTTGTCCATTAATAAGTGAATTTGATAATGCCATTTCACTAAATGTAATATCTGCACCTAAAGTTTTCATTAATCTTCTAAATGGTAAATTACCAACAGTTGTTAATGGTGAAACAACTTTTTTACCTTTATAATCTAATTTTTTCTTTTCACTTGCCTTAACTTTAAATTCTTTATATTCATTCTCTAATTTTTTCCTATTTTCAATATCCATTCTATTCATTTTATCATCATCAGCTAATTTAATTGAAACTTCACTATTTGGGAAATCAAATTTTTTCTTATATAATAAACGTTTATCATCCA
Source organism: Pichia cephalocereana (assembly GCA_030565065.1). NCBI lineage: Eukaryota > Fungi > Ascomycota > Pichiomycetes > Pichiales > Pichiaceae > Pichia > Pichia cephalocereana. The sequence goes on along the minus strand of JAJMAS010000050.1, from coordinate 11,928 downwards.
TTGAAATTAAATTGATTTCTTCTCTATTATCATCACGAATATAATTTTCTTTATAAGTTAATTGATTTAAATCATAATTAAAATGAGATGATAACCATCTACATTTAATACCCATTGGACAATAACCTAATAAATTCCAAACAGGACATTGACCTTCAATACATTTTTCCTTTTGATCTAAATATTTTTTAATATCATGTTCCCAATTACATTCACTACCTTTGATACAAATTTTACCTGATTGAGGATCAATAATTGAAGGACAAATTTTCATTTCATCCTTAATTTGAATTAGTTTACGTGCCTTATTTTGACCTCTATTTTTCTTTTTATCTTTATTACTACCAGTTGCAACAGAATCTTCATTATTTTCTCTTGAATCTTCAGCTAAATCATCATCAATTGCATCATCATTATTTAATGAAACAATAAATTCAGGTTTAATAACCGCAATACCTTTTAATTCTTCAGTTTTAAGTTTTTTATTTTCATCATTGGTATTATTAATATCTGAAGTTGAATCTAATGTTGATTCTAAAGGTCTTTTAAGTGATTCTTCAGTCATTTGTTTAGTAAAAGCCAATTACTATACTTATAAAAATCTACATGCATGCAGTTACTCTTTTAAAAAAAATTTTAAGCTTAGTGAAAAATTTCGAGACTCAATTAGAAAAGTAAAGCGGTGATATATAGTGTATTATAGAAGAGGTACTTACATTGATATTAGTATACTCTATTAGATACATAGACATAGATCAAATACTATAATACATGAATAATATATAAATAAGCTTAAACTATGAATATACCAAACACAGTAAACCCCCCCTCCCCCCCATAATAGATAATAGATAAAACAATACAACCAATAAAACACCACTCTCTTATCAGTAAAGGACCTAACTTCCTAAAAGGGAAGGTGCAAGCTACTATTACAATGTGTCAAAAAAAATTTTCAACTGTTTCCGTTTAAATAGAAGAGTGTTTTCCTTTTATATCTTATCAGTATAGTCTTATCAGTATAGTCTTATCAGTAGAGGATTATAATTTATGAAGAATAAACTAAGGATGAGTAATATAATACCCAATATGAGAGATTTAAAACCTAGAAGAGAAGAGGATAAACCTATTAATATAATTAAGAAATGTCAAATGGAGAATAGACCAGTACTTATTGCAGGTCCAATGGTACGATATAGTAAATTACCATTTAGACAATTATTAAGAAATTATAATGTTGATATAGTTTATTCACCAATGATTTTAGCAAGAGAATTTGTTAGAAATAAACAAGCTAGAATTAGTGATTTTACAACAAATAATGATGATAGATCATTAATTGTTCAACTTGGTGTTAATAATGTAACTGATTTATTAAGATGTGTTGAAATGATTTATCCATATGTTGATGGTATTGGAATTAACTGTGGTTGTCCAATTAAGGAACAAGTTAGGGAAGGTATTGGAGCTGCATTAATGAGTAATAAAGAATTAGTTTCACAAATGGTTTATGCAGTTAAGGAAAAATGGGGCGATAAAATTTGTATTGAAACAAAGATTAGAGTTCATGATAATATTAATGAAACTATTGAATTTGTTAAAATGGTTGAAGATGCAGGTGTTGATTTTATAACAGTTCATGGACGTACAAAGAATACACGTAGTAGTCAACCAGTTAATTTAGAGAAAATTAAGAAAATTAAAGAAATTGCTAGAGTACCAATAATTGCTAATGGTGATTGCTTTTCAATTGATGATGTTAGTAAAATTCAAAATTTTACTAAATGTGATGGAGTTATGGCAGTACGTGGTATATTAAATAATCCAGGTTTATTTGCAGGTTATGAACAATGTCCATGGGGAGCAATTGAAAAATTTTGGGATTATTCAACAAGTTATGGATTACAATTTAAATTAATTCAACATCATTTATCATGTATGATGGAAGGATTAATTAAACGTAAATTACATATTGAATTAAATGAATGTACAGATTTAATTTCATTATTAGAATGGTTTGATAATAATTTTGAATTAAAGAGACCAGGTGATAAAGGATTTGGATTAGGTATTAGTGTACCAATCAGAGAAAATCGTAGTAATTTAGCAAATTTATAAGATTAGAAGGAATAAGGTAAATAGATTTTATAAGAAACCCTTAAAATACTCGAATTTTTCAAATTTTTTCATATAAATACAGTGAGATGTCCTTTTTATGTATGAGTATTATCTATTCATTGATAATTTCTATAAGAGCAATGATTAATTAGTATAAGTGTATACCATTAAATCCTTTACTTTAATATACTAGATAAATGATGAAATAACTTTTTTAATCGTACCAAATTATGAATGAGATATGAGTTAGCACTTGTATTCCTAAATAGTATAGTTAATATTCGTTTTGAATATGATTATACGCGGGCTAGTTATAATGATAGGTACATTTGTCATAGTTACACTGATTTCTAGTATTTATTATGTTTAATGTAGTGTAGTTTTGTATGTAGTGTGTGATTATTGTCTTCAATTGTGTTAGTAAAATTTCACTCTCAGTTACGTAAAATATTCTTTTGTTTTAGTCTTTCAGTTTTAGTATTTTACTTAGTATTACTACTACTAATTGATATTATCATATATACTATGCTATAGTATAATATAGTATACAATACTAAACTACATTATAGAGTTAAAGTTTATGTTTATTATTTAATTATGTAGCATTAGAAATAAAAGACTATAATTTATTTATAAAATTAAATTAAAATAATCTATTCATCATCTTCAACGACAACAGTTTGTAAACCTTTAACAGTTGGAACATTAACGGATTCAACATAAGAGAACATAGTTGATTTTGCATTTTCATCTTCATTTCTCTTTCTTGAAATTCTTAATCTTAATCTAAATGGGACACCTTGAATACCTCTTTTCCATAATTCAACATTTAATTTTGGATCTAATCTAACATCTTCAGTACCCATATGTAATTTTGCAAATTTCTTAATTTCTTTAACAGCTTTTGGTGCTCTCTTTTTAAAAGTAACACCATGAAGTCTTTTATGTAAGTTAATAGTATATTCTCTAGTAACTGCGTCCTTTAATTCCTTAGCCATTGTTATTTATTGAGGTATATTTTCAAGGAAGATAAACTTAATTTAAGGAAAATATAAATATAGAATTTATAAAATATAGTAAATATTAACAAAATTTCAATAAATTCAATGAAATAATTCCAAAAAATACAGTACTAAGTAAAAATCTAGAGAGATAGTAGTAAAATTGAAAAATACTAAGAGATAGTAAGAAATTAGTTGAAGATAGATATTAAGTGAATTTTTCAAATGTCTTCTTAGAGGGTGGTATCCTCGTTTGGGGGAAATTTCCATTTTTTTTTTCAGATTTTTTTTGGAATTTTTTTTTGGAATTTTTTTTGAAATTTTTCAGTTGCGAGGTTTTTTGCGTGGGTTTTTTTATTTGGTGTGGCTTTTTTGTGACTGGGTGTGTGGAGGGAGGGGTGTATCACGTGTGTTTGAAAAGGGTGGTTCTTTCTGTGAAGAGGGTTATGGAGGCTGAACATTTTTTTTTATTTTATATTTTCATTATGTCAGTATTTATTATTATGGTGTTATCTTTATCTTTATCTTTTCGTTATTTCTATATACAATCACACAATGACAGAAGTATCATCACAATCACATTCACAATCACAATCATTAATAGAGAAAATACATTCTCAATGTAATACACTACCTTCAAAACATTTAGGTTATATAAACTACACTGAACATCCATCACCAAATAATTATTCAGCTAATTTCATTAATGTTGATTCTGATACTGATTTTGATTTTGATATTGATTTTGATATTGATATTGATATTGATATTAATTCATATACTCATAATTCCACTACATTATTACCAAATTTTATATCTAAATACATCAACTACACAATTGATATTAAAATACCAAGTTATTGTTTATATAATAATGAAAATGTACTTAATAGATCATTATGGGGCACAGATATTTATACTGATGATAGTGATATAATTGCAATTTTATTTCATTCAGGTATTTTACATTCAAATGATCCTTTTGGTAATAATAATCCCGTTGTTTCAACTATTAAAAATTTTAATTTTAATTTTAATTCCGGTGATTTATTTGATAATCAACGAATAAGTGATGAATTGATAGTTAGATTAAGAATTTTACCAACTCTTAACAAATATATTGGTAAATTTCGTAATAATTATAATAGTAGATCTTGGACTAATTCAACTCATGATGGAGTATCTATCGCAATTGATTCAATATATTGGTCTAGAAACTCTAATACTTTATAATTCTTAGTAATCTACTGTTTAAATTAAAGAGATGAAAAAATTACGTAATAATTTTTTTTAATTATTATATTCCCACTACATGAAACAATAGATCTTCGTATTGAGGCAGGCCATCAGGCAATACTCTTGTTGCTGAACTCTCTCTATATATAATAACACACCACAGCTAATATAACATAATACACTAAAATACACTACAGTCCTTTTTTCTTAATAGATAATGACAAATACAATTAAACATAAACGATCTATAGGGAATAGACTTAGAGATGCAATGAATTCAATAAAGCAAATATCATCAGCAGTTTTACAACATAATGATATTGATCATCAAGTTGATGATTTATTTGATTCAAATGAATCTGATAAAGAAACTGATTATATTGAAGTATTGAAAAAGGAATCACAAAATTTATTAAATATTAAAATTTTAAAGAATACAACTCCAACTGATACCCCTTATACCGCTAATGGTGGTACTTTTACAAGTCCAAATAGTGTTAAAAGTTCAGAAACTATTCATTCAGATATTAAAAATGATAATATTAATAGTATTAATAATAATAATATAAATGATATACCTATAAAACCTCCAACAGGTGCAGAAATGTGGGAAATTAATAGATCTGAATGGCTTAAACCAACAATAACATTGAATCAATTAACAAAACGTAAAAATGAAAGACCTTTAGCTAAAATTGCACAAACAAATGATGAAGTTTATCTGAATGTTTATAAAAATTTAATAGTTTATGGTAAACCACTTAAAAAGGGTATAAATTTATCTGAAGCTATTAAATGTATTTATATTGGTTGGGATAATGATAATATGTTTGAAAGAGTTAAAAATGGTGGTGTTCCCTAACATTAATATCTTGTTAACAATACTTTTAATATTTGTTTCATTGATACCTCTTTTGCTAATCTTTTTGCTACCCTAATTGTCATAGTCTTTGTCATTCCCACTATCCCTAATTCCCAATCAACATTTATATGATATAATATAATATATAATATATAATCTTTACTAATTTTGAATGTATTTCATTGTAACTTCTAAAATTCTTATTTGTTGATTCAATACCTCAGTTCGTTGTTGTATACTACTTATATCACATTTCTTTATCTTATCATCCATCTTTTTAACTATTTTCTTTAATTCTCTACTCCTTTTATCCATTTCCGTTACATGATTAACCAATTCTTTCTCAAATTTATCAATCATTATATCATTCTCATAAACAATACTTTGACCTCCATCACTATCAAATCCATTTAATGTACGTCTTAAAACTCTACGATATTTCTCTCGTAATTCAATATTGACTAATCTTTTAGCTTCTCCTTCAGCTATCCGTTTCTGTATCTTACCATCTAAATCCATCACAATCTGCTATCAAAGGATTGTATGAATATAAAGAAAAGCCAGTACTTATAATAATAAACCCATATCGCACGTAAACGGTTTTATTATCATAATTTATCAATTATTATTACTATATCACCATCTTCTTTTTCACTTGTTTCTTTCTATGAACTGCAATGATTGAATTATTTACACAGCATAATGATCCAATACCGTTGTCAGAGAGACCAATTGCAATTACTTCATATGATGATATAACTTTAATTGCATCTCATAATTCAATTTATAACTATAATTCACAAAATTCTCAAATTTCCAAGAATAATTCAATTGAGCATGATATTCAAAAACCTATTAAAGATATACAATTATTACCATATATCAATGTATTAGTTATTCAATATGATGATTGTGTATTGATACGACATTTATCAGTTTCAAATAAGAAAAATGATCAAGTTATTTATATACAATCTACAAAATTACATATTTGGAATAATTTACATACTTCACATATGGTTTCAAATGATTCGAATTCAGATTTAATGTCATTGGCAACTACAATTGTTAAAACTGATCATAATGATGATGAAAGTTATGAAAAGAATAATACATTAATATCGTTTTTGGCAATTGTTTCAGATTCTCAAATAATTATATTAAAATGGTCAAATTCTGATTATATCGATAGATACAACCTGTATATAACAGAGGTTAAATTTATTCAATTCTTGAAAAATAATGAATTAGTATGTATGTCATCAACTAATGAGAATGATTTAATTCATATTAATTTAAAATCATCTAAAGTTAAACATCATAATTTACAAAGATATCTAGATTTAAAGAAAAAAATAATATCATATAAAAACTATAATCAGTTATCCAGCATATCATATTTTAATAATCAATTGATATTTGTTGAATATATCAAATTTATCAACATTTCATACCCAAAATTTAAACCTAATTTGTCAGTTGATATAGAACAACCAAATTTTAAATATTCACAAATTCATTTTCCATTCATTTTCATTATTCACGATACATTTATTGAAGTAAGAAGTATACAAAATTTTCAATTGTTTCAAACAATAAACTTAAATTCAGTAATACAACTGGATTTCTCCGATGATTCATTGTTCATATTGACTAAGGAAAAAGTATTTGCATATAACTTACTAAACTATAATAAAATCTTGGCAAAATTAGATGAAGTAAATGATTTTGATAATGCTATATTATTATTAGAGAATCTCAGTATTACAAAATTTATTAATGATATGAATGACAAGAATAATGATAAAATAAATCTAAAACAGTTAAGGTTTATTAAAATACGAAAGTTTAAATTACAAAAGGCTATCTCTCTGATTAATGAAGATTTTGATCAAGCTTTTGATTTACTTATAGAATATCTTGCATCACCAAATCAAGTTATTGATAACCTACCTGAAAATTTACAAAATTTGTTTGAATTCGATAGAATAGAATCCATACCCGATATATCACCATTGATACGACATCAAATAAATAGATTGATTAATTATTTAACAGATTCCAGAAGGAAAATTATTAAATTTCAAGAAAATAAAGCTGCAGTATTTACTTATAATAATTTAGAGATATCATTATCCATATATGAAAGTGATGAAATTTTCTCAATTATGGAATGTTTGAAATTAATAGATACTTATCTGTTCAAATGTTACTTGTTTGTTAACATCAAGATGATTAATCCTTTATTAAGAATTCAAAATTATTGTGATTTTCAATTAGTTGAAAATTCATGTCAATCATTAGACCTATATGATCAATTATCCACATTTTATTATACTAGGAAAGATTATCAGAGTTCTATATCTTTATTAATAAGATCTAATAAAATAAATGAACTTGTGTCATTCCTACAGAAACTCATCCAAAATGATAATCCTCCAATAGATTTAATATTTGATAATTTACGATATATTATTGTCAAAAATGATGCTTCATTATCAGAAGAGAATTTCAAATCAATTTTCTTAAATGATTATTTTGATTATTCAAACTTAGACTATAATGAGATTTTAAAACAATTAGAAAAACACAATCTTACCGCATACATTATCTTGTATTTAGAATATCTTATATTTCATGAACACGTTACATTATCAGAAATAACAAATAGATTATTTGACTATTATTTTCAGGATATTGACTCTAATTATCAAAAAATTGAAAATCTTTACAGTTTAGGGAACTATAATTCCAATATGATACTTAACAAACTTAAAGATCTCCCCGTTACAGAAAACTCGAAAAGATTATCTATTCAACCATTGATGAAATTAGGTAAGTATGATGATGTGCTTAATATTTACATTCACGATTTAAACGACGTGGAATCTTCAATAGAATTTGCTCTACGTATTAAAGATATCAAAGGGTTGAGTTTATGTAAAGGACTGATTTTTAAAATATTAGATATATGTTTACAAAATAAAGATTATACAAGTATTACTAAACATATTTTAAACAATACCGAGTTGACATTTGTTGATTTTGAAGAAATTTTAATTAAGTTACCAAATGAGATATCAATGGGATTAATGTCATCATTTTTAATTATGAATCTGAAAAATCTAAATACATTAAGTCATAATTTGATCATCAAGAATGAATTACTTAAAGTCAATGTAATTAATATGAAATTAGAGAAAATGAACCTTGAAGAGAAAATGGTTAGGTTGAATTATAATAGTATATGTGCTAAATGTGGGAGAACTTTTAGTAATTCTGAAATAATTTGTTTCCACCCAGATGGTAGATTATTACATTACAAATGTTCTAAGGATAAATAGAATTTATATAAAAAGTTTGTAAAACAAAAATTAAGTAGTTGTGATAAAATTAACCACACTGGAACAATATTTAGTAAGTTCATCTAATTTTTCAACAATATTTAGGTTAGCTTTTTGGAATTCATTAATTTTATTAACAACATTTTGTGCATCTTCATCACCATCCTTAGCTAATTTCTTTATACCATAAACAACATCAGCATGAGATTGTAAGAAAACAAAGATTATTGCAACTAAAATTTCAAAGTTGTTATTGGATTTTAATCCAACTTTAATAGCTTCGAAGAAATTAATAATTTCAGTATATGGTGGAGTAAATGATAATGATTTAATTTCAAAATCTAGGGTAGATGGAGACATTTCAACAACTAATCTAATAAATTCATTGAATTTTTGTAATCTTAATAATTTAGTAAATTCAGTTTCAAATTGATATTCCTTTGATTTATCTAAATTGATTAATTTAGAACCTTCATTATTCGTATTTGATTGTTGTTCAGTTAATTTATTAACAGCATCTTTACCTAATTCATTTTCAATTGCACTATTACCAACTTTTAAACCTGTTAATTCAAGGAAAAATGGTAAATTTTCTTGTTTCTTTGGAGCTTCCTTTGTTTTATTTCTTAATTTAATTGATTCAAGATAAATAATTGAATTAAATTTATTTCTTGAATTATTTGAAAATGTAATAAGTTCATTACTCAAAGATTCTGGTGAAATATAGATACCTTCATCTAAATCAACTTCATCATTATCAAATGCACCATCAATTAAACTTGCACCACCTTCACCACTAACATTTGGTAATAAAATATTTGCAAATTCTTCTTCACTTTCGATATGTTTTGTTGAAATTTTCTTAAATTGTGATTTATTTGTCCATAATGAGATACCAACATCATTAACATGTGTAGTTGCTAAATATTCACCATTTGGTGACATTTTAACATTAGTTGCAATTTTAGGTAATTTAATACCATCAATACATGAACCTGTTGGTAAATCCCAAGTTCTTATAGTTGAATCCAATGAAGAAGAAACTAACCATCTACCATCATTTGAGAAATCCATTGAAGTAATTCTATTTGTATGACCGAATAATTGTCTAACAATTTTTTGTGAAACTGCATCAATAATAACAATTGTTAGATCATCCAATGAAATAGCAAATAAATCACTTGATCTATGATAAAATAAACTTGTAATTGGTGAATCAAATGTTAATTTACCTAAATATTTACTTTCTGAAAAATCATAAAATCCAACAATACCATCTAAACCACATGAAACCATTTTTCTATTCATACCATCTAATGCAATACCTGTAACTGATTTTTTATGTAATTTATATTTTTTTCTTAATATACCACTTTGTAAATTATATACACCAATACCACCATTATTACTACCAACAAACCCAAAATTACCACATTGACTAATTGCAATTGATTTAACTAAACCTTCATCAATTGTCTTTAATCTATGTTTACCTAATTTTTTATTCTTTGAAGTCCAAGTTCTTGCAAATGTTTCATCTTGATGAGCAGTTAAAATATTATCCCAATCATTTGCTCTACTGTTTTCTTGAACAATTGAAATAATTGGTGGGAATTTTTGTTTAAATTTATTTGTCATACCACCTTGTAATTTACCATTTTTAACTTTACTTTCCTTTTGGGACATTTCCTGTGATTGTGCATCTTTACGTAAAGAGAATAACCAAAATGTTCTATCCAATGAACCTGATGCCATAAAATGTGCATTTTCATCACTGAAAAGAATTGAACTTGGAGGAGCTGAATGACCACCTCTTGATCTTAAATGTCTTGGAGGGTTAACAACTGATGAATTAGTTTCAGATAAAACTGGATCAAAGACAAATTCTTTCAATGAATTGTCACCACCTGAAGTAACTAAAATTGGATTACCATTAAGGAATTGAACTTTAGAGACACCACCAAATTCTTCTTTATGAACATTTGATAAAACATGAACTCTTGAATTTTTATTTAAATCATAGAAAAATAAATCACCATTAGTTAATGAACAAACAATATGAGGAGAACCATCAGTTCTGAAAGACATTGAAGTAATTAAAGAGTTAACACCAACTGAGACAGTTTTCAAAGTTTTAGCCTTTTTAATGTTATAAATTTTGAAAACACCTTCAGAGGTACCAATTGCAAGGAAATTAATAACAGGAGCAGCACAAATAGTTGTAATTGATTCAGTAAATTCCTCAGTTGTGAAAACATTTTTACCTGTTTTAACATTGAAGACTAATAAATTTTTAGAAGTTGCAATAATAATTTTATTAAGATAAGTTGGCATATGAATCATATCAACAATTTTACCATATAATTTACTAACTTTAAAAGAAGTATAGAAAATAGTTGGGAATTTATCATTTGGTTCTTTATTTTCGAAAATGTAAACTTCATCATCAGTACAAGCAATAAGATAAGCATTAAATACTAATAATTTATTAATTTTGAAAAATTTATCATTTTTCGGATTTGGAACTTGAATTTCATATTCTAATCTACCTCTTCTTGAGATACCAATTTTATCACCATAAGCACAATAAACATAATGAGAACGTGCAGTTACACAAGAAATTGGAACTGGAGTTTGTTTACTTGAAACAAAGAGTAAATGTAGAGTGGAAGCATCATAGATTTGGAATGATCTATCAATAATTGTAACAATATAGAAAGTTGCACCTAATGTACCGATTGCATAAGGAATATTACTTGAGACATGACCAATTGTTCTAAAAGGAGAGAAAATCTTTGATTTACGTACCTTTTCAAGAGCCTTATTATCACTTTTCTGTCTCTTAACCTCAGTAACAGACATTGCAGTTGATACGTGAGATTGAAATAAATAAAACAAGAATAAAAAAATTGCACCAAGTGAAAAATTAAGAAAAAAAAATCTGAAAAATCTGTCGGTTTATTAATAGTATGTGACTTAGCGGTAAAACGTCCTCGCGCCATTTTGCTCGGATAGTTCCTGGTACTAGCTTAAGAAACCAACCACATACAGATTATGAACGTCAAACAACAGTTAAACATGTTGAGTAACAATATATTATTATAAATGTGTACCTTTGTATACCATAACTAATCTAACAGATCATCAAGTGTGATAATAATAAACGGACTAGGTCCTTAATGACTACTTACACGTTGTAACGGCTGTAAATTGAATGTAAGTTTCGTTAATAAACTAAATAAGATAAATAAGATATAAATAAGAAAAATGGAAAAATGGTAATGAATATTTTTCACTAGTCAACGAAATATCTGTCAGGAATGATATAAATATAGAATATAATTACGTAAGATATATTACGTAAGGA
>JAJMAS010000049.1:0-53507 GCA_030565065.1 Pichia cephalocereana | reverse complement strand
TTATTCATTTTATCATTTAATCTTAATTTATTTATTCTCTTTGATTATTATTATTATTTAGATCTCACTTTCATACTTTACCACTTCTAATGTCTCTATTGATTATAATATTGATATTCAGATTATATCACTAATAAGCTTCGTATTACTTACAAACACAACAAATCCGAGATAGTTTAGTGGCTAGAATTTCCGCTTGTCACGCGGGAGACCGGGGTTCAATTCCCCGTTTCGGAGTATTTTTTTAATTCTTAATATTCTCAACAAAATAATTTTTTTTTCTAATAGTTTAATGTTAACATGAAAATTTATTTAATGATTTTGTTTCAATACAAGTTGTTAGCTTGAGAATTTTTTTTGATATCATAACTTTTTACTAAAAGCACACTTCATAAAACTCATATAATGGTGTTATCTGTCGCAGAAAGCAGTTATATTTATGAATCCCTTACTAGTTCAAACTCTTCAAGAATTGATGCAAGAAAGGCTAATCAATATAGACCTTTAAATGCTAATTGCGGATTTTTATCAAATTCTAATGGTTCATCACGTATATATAATGCAGATGGTATTGAAATAATAACTAGCGTTAAGGCAAAAGTAGTAAGAACTGAACGTATTGCAGATTTAATAAATGTTGATATTGATATACATGGTGAAAAGGATAATACAACCCTCTGTCAACAATTAACAACATTAATCAAAGCTTCATTAGTGGATAGTTTCCAATTTGATTTATTAAAATTAACTGGTAAATACTATTTTCAATTATTTATTGATGTCTCTATATTATACTTACCTGAAGATTTTAGTGCTTCAAATTATACACTTTACTCACTTTTATCATTAATATCAATGAATGTCTATATTTCATTGAAATCTACAAAATTACCATTTTTAATTTCAAGTAAGGATGATTTTGATGTTGAAGAAGAACCAACTTTTAGTGATGATTGGGAATTGTCTAACTTTTTAATACCTCAAGATTCAAAAAATACTTTCCAACCACCTTTAATATTTGTTGTTGGTACTGCAGGTGAAAAAGCCATAATAGATCCTTCATTAGAGGAAGAAGAAATATTAGAACATGGTGTTTGTCTAACATGGTCAAATTCGAAAGTCACCACTCCTATTCAATCATTAACTTTATCAACAAGTAATACTAAAGCATTGAAATTATCATTAATAAGTGAAGCAATCAAATTAGTAAAGAATGTTGCACCTGATGTTATCTCTGCTCTTGATACAATCGCTAGCCAGGAATCCAATCATTTCAATAATGGTTTCTAATATAGTTTATTTGTACAAGTATATATAATGTAGATAGTTTTTAAATAGAAAACATGTTATAATTAACAGTGTTGAGAGGAATAAGCATGAACAATAACAGCAGTTGCAGTTTGAATATTCATAGATCTAACAATACCAACTTGTTTGATAATGACACACATATCTAATTCAGCTAATAAATTACCTGGAATACCTTCTCTTTCCTTACCTAATAATATCAATGATTTCTTTGGGAATTTCAAATCACTATTCAATTCAACAGATTTATCAGTTTGTTCTAATCCAATTAATGTATATCCTTCCTTCTTCTTTAATCTCATAAATTCAGCAATTTCATTTATTTTAACTTCAATTAATGGCATCCATCTATCTGCAGTGACTGCAACAGTTTTGAATTCTTGATCATCTTTAACTGATATATCATCAACTGTCATCCAACCTGCACCTAAAACATCACATAATCTACAGATACCACCTAAATTGGGTGGTTTATCAACCAATGATGAAACAACAATCAAATCACTTCTTTTAACTTGAGCTGCTGCTCTAACATTATCTTCTAATTCCATAACAGTAGACCAAACTCCACTCTTAGTTTGTAATAAAGAAGATTCTTCAGCTTCTTTATTTAAATCAAGATAGAAACTCTCAATTTTAACATCAGCATTTCTTTCACCTCTAACCCATAAATCAGGTTCATCCTTACCAATTGGAATTCTCAATTTGCTTATTTGTGATTTAGTAAGATATGAGTAGTATTCATTTTCGTAAATTGCATCAATTTCTCTATCAGTTGTCTTCAATAAAACACCACCTGTAATAGCAACCAAGTTCATATCTTTCTTGATATCCCACAATAGAGCATTACCTGTACGGTAGTTACTTGCTGAAGCTGATTCATTCAACTTGGTATCTTCTGAAATTTTGCTCAATGTTCTCATAATTAATGGATCGATATCAAGATTTTCTTTGATAATTTCTCCATAAATTCTACACGCTAAACTTGTTGAAAAGTGTCTATTAAGAGCACGATTTGATGATGATGTAGGTAAAATGGTTTCCACAATAAATTCAGTCAAAAATTTGGTCTTCTCTTCAAGAGGTAACTGCATTGAAATTAACATTGAAACTTTTTCCAATGTGACAACAACTAATGGTTGTTGTGTCTTAGCATTTGTTTGTAATGTTCTAAACACAGTTTCTTTGAATTCAGGTTGATGAAGAATATTGATACATAAAATCCATTCTATGTATGTACGACATAACGGTGATGCTTCTTTGAATAACCTCTTTAGTAAGTACGTTTCTGAATAATGTGTTAATTGCTTAATATCAATAACTTCTGAAGTGATAACAAACAAGGAAAAAATTTGTAATCTTTTCCATTGTTCTTCTCTATCTGTACGTTTTTTAGGTTCTAATAAGTGGAATGTAGATTCATTCTCAAAAACATAACTCCAAATCTCATTAACAAATGCACTGGATCTGACTGATGCTGCAATTGCAAACAAAGTGACATGGTAACTAATTTCTGCATCACCGTAAACTCTTTGATATAATGAGTCACCAGTAATATTGAGAAGCTTATCATACTCATCAGCAATTAGGCAGTCAAGTTGGAAAATATTCAATTCACTTTGAAATAAGAACAGACCCTTAACAATCGCTTTGGATAACCATAAAGTTTTTTCAAAATTTTCATATTGCTCAACTTGATATTTAGACATAGCTCTAGCCAATACTGGCATAATACCTTTTCTACCTGCTGATTGTGTAATTGCTTGATCAACTATTTTGAAAAGGGAATCAGCAAAAGTTTGCTTGTCAATAGAATAAACAAGCAACTTTACATTTAACAACAATTCAATGAACTGTTGGTGTAAATCACGTTGGCTTAAAATTAAACGATCCTTAACTAAATCTTCCCAAATAAGTTCTAATATTTCAACAATTCTCATAGCTTCTAACTCAACAAGTGGTTCCTTTTCAGTCATATTGCTTAACATAGTTTCAATTAATTGCACATTCATGAGGTGTGAATTATATTCAGAGATTGAAATCACATCATTTGATAGTTCTAAAACCTTTCCTCTGAATGTAGTATCAAATTGTGAAATCTTAATTAGTGCCTTAACATTGGACAATATGTAAGAGGTTAATTGGTCTTTAGCTTTATAGTAAGTAACATCGGAACCTCTAGGTATTTTACTTAATGCGTTAGTGAATAAACTGACAAAATTATCTAAAGTAACTCGAACATTTTCGTTGAAAATACATTTTTCAAAACAACCACTGAAAAATTTATATTGTGCAATATAGTATTTAGCTTCTTCCATGTTATTAACATTAATTAATTTTTGCTGAATATTCTGAAACATGAAATTAACATCAACACTATCCCAAAATTCATGAGAAAATAATGTTTGATTATTAAATAATCTAGAAGAATCTGAATAAATGGAAATATCCAAACTATCACCATTTACCATTTGTGCAGTTAATTGCTCAATTTTTGAAATAATGGAGGCGTCTTTCCAAATACCACCAAAACTTAATCCACAATTTGACATCTCAACTAAAAGTTTATAACTATCGTGATATGAAGTAAATAACGGTATCACTGCTTTCAAATCTACTTTCATTGATGCAAGATATGATGATACAACAATAAATCCTTCAGTAGTTAAAAATGAATTCAGCAGATTAACAAACTCATTTTTCTGGAAATAAGTTGTGAAATAATCAATGAAAAATTCTTCATTTTCAACATAGAATTTCCATCCATTTGATTGAATAAAATAGACAAGAGCATCAATCAAAGATTTGAGTCCAACGAGCTGCGCATCAACTTGTAATAAGATGTTTAAATGAATAGTATGTAGTGTGGTTACACAAATATCACCCTCTGCAGTGGTTTCAAATAATGGTAATAAAGATTCTAATGCTTCTCCATTCAATACCAAACCCTTATGTGATCTTAAACCATCAAGAACACCCCAGATAATATAAATACGTGCAATACCAAAAGTTAATCTATTTTCACTGATGACATTGAAAATACTTGATGCTAAACCAGATGCATCATTCTTATCATCTAATGATGAAACACAGTTAGCAATAAATCTTCTTATCTGGTTACCAAACTCACAATGGAATCTTTTGCCATTATTCAAAGTTTCAACTGAAAAATGTGAGGATTTCATTGTAAATGGAAGGAAAACATTAGAAATAAATTTAATATCATGTTTAAACAAACTCAAACTTTCCTTTGGTAAACTAAATGTCAATTTTAATGCAAACTTTTTAATTTTATCCATTGAAGCTTTGAAACCAACTGATAAAATAGTAAGAGAAAAGGGAACTGGAATTTTAGAATATTTAGAGAAAATATTGAGTAAATCATTAGTTGCAGCTTGAGCTTGATTCATTGCTGCATCAATACCTAAGATTTCATATAATGTACAAAATCTTTTCCAACTATCAATATATTCTTCTGTCTCAGATACATCCCATTGCATGTTTGGTAATGAAATGTCAGTAGAGATTGATTGAACTGACATTTGAATAAGTGTTAAAGAAAATTTTTTATGTTCATGGGAAAGACTAATCAAACCATTTCTTAAAAATGTCCAGTAATCTTCTAAGCTAAGTATTTTTTGAAACTTTGAATCTGAAAGCAAGTGTTCTGGTTTAAAATAGTTAAAGAATCTCAACCATAAGACATAACCATAAGAGATTTCAGTATTGCTTTTAGATTTTTCGAGTTGAAAAATGATTTCCCATAATAGATCTGTGTTTTCACAAATTGATTCAATTCTCCATTTAAGGACTTTGGAACAAGTTTTTGAGATTTCAAGTTCTTCATTTGTTAAATAGACGTAACATAAACCGTTAAGTTTAACGTTGTTGATAACAATGGTTTCATTATTGGTGAAAAACCATTCCAAAAATTTAAGTAAGTTCAAAACATATTTGTTAGATAATTCATAATCAACTACAGATGATGAAATTTGAATAAGTTTTGATATTTCTTCATTAAAATGTCTAGGATTTGTTTTTAAATAAATGATTAATTTATCACTTACATAACTAATTAATTCATCAGCAAGTTTTGAATCCTTTATATTTAATAATTTAAAGATCAAATTATAGTGATCAGATGGATACTCAAGTTTCAAGATTCTGATACAGTAATCTTTAAGAATTTTAAGATTTTTGTCAGATTGATTAGTTGAAAGCTCACAAAAAGTGTCAATATATGGCATATGTAATTCATATTTTTCGTTTTCAGTTAAGTATCCAAGAACATCATCAATGAGTCCTGTTTGTTGACCCACATCAAGTTGTTTAAGTACCAATGAAAGTGATGTCGTCATTGTTAACTAGAAGAAAAGGAGCTCCAGATGAACATTAAAATAAATCTATATTATGCACCTCAATTATAAAAATTTTTTTTGACTTAACGCTTACTATGATTTTTTGATTTTTCGTTATTAAGGATATTGTTTTCGAATTGTAACTCAATGACTCTATCGTTGATAAATTCAATTGACTTCATCTTCTCTCTCATTTCTTCAACTAACTTATTATACTTTATATCAAGCTTCCTGTATTCATCTCGTATCTTTTCCTTGTCAGAAATGGCATTCCCATAAACAACCATTAAATCATGATTAATTTTCTCCTTTTCAGCAACTTGTGATTCTAGTGATTTAACCTTCTTCTCCAAGGACTCTAGTTTGTTCAAGCTAATGTTTAGTGACTGAACAGTTTCATCATTCTGTAATTCCTCGCAGCGTGTTTTATAGTGTAATGTCTGATTATTCATATATTCAACTATTAAAAAAGTGTTAGTATTTGAAAATTGATATCAATTATTTAATACATTGTAATCAAAACATACGGGTGTTGTAGATTGCATAATCTTGTAGTTTATCACGTTGATCCAAACGTTTCTCGATTTCATCTAACCACATTATCGTCGTTGTCTTGTTGATAAAGAAACTCAGTGGCGGCGTGCAACTAAAAAATGTCATTAATGATGAGGGAGATTTGTCATTTTTTTATACACCCAGTTTGTGTTAGCTTCTCTTATCAACAAGGATAAAATGGAATCAAATGACAATGAACATGCAACATTGAACAATCGGAGAGTCTCATTTTGGCATATATGGAGTGAGAGTGATGAAGTGAAAGAGAATGAAGGTGATGGATGGAATATTAGTCGACGAATGAGTACTTTATCATTTATTGGGCGAGCTCAACCTACTGTAATGCGTAGTGAAAGTTTTGAGGAAACAGTAGAGGAAAGTAGATGGTGGAATCCAATGACATGGAGAGGAGCTGAAGTAGTGGAAGTTGAAAGCACTGGAGAAATTTTAAGTGCAGGTATAGTTGAAGATGAATTGAATAAATTACAAAGGAAAGAAATTGTTAATCAAATTAAATGTTTATCTTACGGAATACCCAGTAGTAAAAATTGGGCGGTATTCCGTACTGATGATGATTTGAAATATCCTGAAATTACGTTGAGTGCAGTAAGTGGTTGTAATAAACCTGTCAGAGTGAAAGAAGTTCCTGTGTCAATGTTTGAAATTTATGAACGTAATTTGAAGAAAACGGATACAGCTTTAATACATAATGAAAGTTTAGTTTTACCGGAGATTGAAAACAATTATCGTATTAATACACTGAGAAGTGAAGCAAGAATTAGGTTAAGTCAATACGTTAGAGGATTTACCCCTCAGAGACATTTATATTTACAAAATATGAAAAATGCCCAAAAAGTCAGTAAACGTGCATTTGTGCTAAGTATTCATGGATTTTTACCACAGAAAATAGTAAGAAATATCATAGGAGAAAGTAGTTTAAATAGTGAATTGATGACAAAGAAAGTTGTTTCAGAAATGAAAAGATGGGGAGATATTAACAATGTGGACATTGACTTCCAAACATTATCTGTTGAGGGATATGGTAAACGAGAAGATAGAGTGAATGAAATTATAGAAATTATAAATAATTGGGAAGAAGAGATCAAAGAATGTGAATATTTTGTTTGTGTTAGTAATAGCATGAATTGTTCAATAAGTTTAAAAGTTCTGAGATCATTAGTCGAAGAAGGTTTGTTATCAAAGGAAATACAAGATAAGTTAGGATTTATTAGTTTAGAGGGTGCATATTATGGAGCTTTAGAATCAATTGAAAGTAAAATCAGCAATCGTGGGAATGTTGGTCAAGATGCAGAAATAATCAGTGAAATGTTTGGAATAAGTGAAAATGAAGTATTTCAAGATTATGAGATTCTTTTGAAGGAAAATTTTAAAGTCAGTTTAGTTGGATCATTGAATGATTGTTTTGTTGGAATTCATTCAAGTTTATTATTAGATATTGATCACTGCAACATTTATAGAAATATATTTATTGACGGTAAGGAAAATCTAAGTGATTTTCTCATCAGTTTAATTGAATTAATTGTCATTGTGAAGAACTTAAAATATAATGACTATCAATTATTAAATGAGATAAGTCAGTATTTTCAAGGTAATGTTGTAGAAGGTGGACATTTTACTATGATGGAAGATAAGAATAGTTATCGTAATGGCATTAAGTTTATGATGGATACATCAAACTCAATATATGATGAAAAATTGAAAAAAGTTGAATTTCGAAATGAATGTAATGATTATCATATTCCATGGAGTTTGAGAGGATTTGTTGAAGAAGTGATTGGAGTGAAAAGAATTGAAGCAGCTGAGACATTAAAAGGATTACATGAAGAATATTTGGTTTGGGAACCTGTAGAGGGTAAAATGAAAGAACTAAAAGTTTGTATGGAAGGATTTGCTGGGGTCCTAAGTGAGTTATAGATTTGTTTTAAAAAATTAAGATAAGAAAGGTTTAAAAAGAAATATTTGATTTAAGTTTGTAATTACATTTGTATAGTAACAAAATCGAATTTATTTACGTCTCATTTTAAGAGTAATTACTAGGAACTAAAAGTTACTGGTTTGTTGAAAGAAGAGGTATCCAAATAGCAAATTGGGCTAATTTTATAAATAGATTGTATGATTTGTTAGGGAAATACATTTTTTCACTCAAAATTCCCCTTTTCGACAAAAATATTCGCTTTTGAATGAGCATGATCGATATCACTGTGACCTTTTTGAAAGATAATAGAGGCTATATTCAAGTTGAATTATAACATCAAATGTCAAGCACTGATGAAGATACCCGTACAAGGGGTAATACTATAACAGTTGAACCAAATGAAATTATAGAAACTACTACAAATCCTATTATAACAACTGAGACTACTACACCATTCTCAATTAGATTAACGCCAGCTATCGATCATTCAATGACAAGGGCATATATGTTTGGACCAATGCTTCGACGTGTTAAAGGTGGAACATCATTTACAGTTGGACGTCATACAGAGAAGGCTGCTAATTCTAATTTAAATGATTGTATAACATTTAAAAGTAAGGTTGTTTCACGGAAACATGCAACTCTTAATGTTGATGAGATGGGTAATTGGTATGTAACAGATGTTGGATCATCTAGTGGTACATTCGTTAATCAAGTTAGACTTTCGCCACCAAATGAGGCATCAAAGATACCAACAAAACTGAATGATGGAGATTTGGTTCAATTTGGAGTTGATTATAGAGGTGGATCAGAGGATGTTTATAGAGCTGTACGAATGAGAGTTGAAATTAATGATAGTTGGATACGACGAGCATCAGGATTTGCTAAAAATGCAAGGGCACAACTTGATGCATTAACAGTTGCTACAACATGTGTTATATGCCTTGAAGATGTTCATGTTGGAGAGAGTGCATTCTTAGCTGGATGTGGTCACTGTTGGCATTACCGTTGTATTAGACCGTTATTGGTGAAAACGTATCCGCAATTCCTTTGCCCCAATTGTAAATGTGTTTCTGATCTTGAACACTCACTAGACGAATAGAAGGTGGATAATATAATTAAATAATCATTACAACATACTTAGTCAATAAAATAACGATAATAATGATAATAATGATAATAATACCCACTACTAATGAGAAGAGTCCGAAATCTCCGAAACGTGTGAAGAAAAATGGAAAAAAAATTTCGCTATATGTCAATCACATTGGACAGAACTTAACGGAGAAAGTGAAATAAGGATTAGAATAATATCATCAACAATCCTCACAACAGCACTGGTTGACTTATTTATTTTCAATTATTGTAGAAGTATAACTCATACTCTCCTTAGTTAATATATAATCTACTCATAATCTTCTCATATTTTACTTTCATTACTGTTTTTATTTCAATTTATTCTTTATTCTATGTATTATATTTTTTCATTTTATTTTATTTTATTTATTTCTTTTAAATAAGCAAAGGAAAATTATTAAAGAAATAAAATGACTGACGTCTTTAACGTTCAAATTTTCTTTATCGTCTTCAGAGAAGCCCTTGAAGCGGTCATTGTTATCTCTGTTCTTTTAGCATTCGTTAAACAATCTATTGGTGCAGAAAATAAAGCTTTAGCTAAAAAATTAACTATCCAAATTTGGGCAGGTTCAATTGCTGGTATTATCATTTGTCTTGGTATTGGTGGTGGTTTCATTGGTGCTTACTATACCTTAGGTAAAGATATTTGGGGTGGTGCTGAAGATTTATGGGAAGGTATTTTCTGTATTATTGCAACTGCTCTTATTTCATTCCTTGGTATTGCTATGGTTAGAATTAATAAATTACAAAAGAAGTGGAGAATTAAGATTGCTCGTGCTATTATGACACCACCTCCAAAGAAATCCGAACGTTTTAAGATTGGTTACCTTTTAAAGAAGTATTCCCTTTTCATTTTACCTTTCATTACAACTTTAAGAGAAGGTTTAGAAGCTGTCGTTTTCGTTGGTGGTGTTGGTATCTCTGAAGCTTCAGCAAGAGCTTTCCCATTACCTGTCGTTTGTGGTCTTATTGCTGGTATTGCAGTTGGTACTTTTATGTATTATGGTGGTTCAAGAGTTTCATTACAAATTTTCCTTTGTATCTCAACTGCAATTCTTTATTTAATTGCTGCAGGTCTTTTCTCAAGAGGTATTTGGTATTTACAAACTAATGAATTCAATAAGAAGACTGGTGGTGACGCTTCAGAATCTGGTTCAGGTCCTGGTTCTTATGATATTTCGCAATCTGTTTGGCACGTTAATTGTTGTAATCCTGAAATTGATAATGGTTGGGATATTTTTAATGCATTATTGGGTTGGCAAAACTCCGCAACTTATGGTTCAGTTATCTCTTACAACATTTACTGGTTATCACTTATCGTTATCTTAGGTTTAATGCTTTTCGAGGAAAAACATGATCACCTTCCTTTCGTTAAATTCTCATTTAGACATTTAAATCCTCTATTTTACATTAAGGGTAAGAAAGATTTAAGTGATGAAGAAGAAGAACTTTTATTTAATGAAGCTAAAATGCACATGACTAAACAAGCAAAGGAAACTGATACTCCAGCTGAAGAAATTGAACTTCATTAAAGTTAAAATATCTTTTATCTCTGTCTTTATAAAAATAGCTTTTTCTCGTTATATATTTACAATATAATCATTTGATATACTTAATACTTCAAATTAGCTTCTTGCTTTTTCTACGTTTGATTTTTACGGAGTTTTCCTTATCATTATTTCCACTTCGTTTAACCATATCCCAGATTAATAAAAATTCCAAATATTTCTCATTATCCTTTTCAACATAACTTTCAATAAGTTTTTCAACTTTAACTCTTAAAATATCATAAATCTTAATATTTTCAATTTCACTCTCATTTTCAAACATCCATCTAACAATAACCAATTTTAAAACTTCCCATAAGATCTTTTGTTCTCCATCATTCATAAAATTGATACCCATAAAGTTATCTACAAAGATACGTTCATTAAAATCTGCAATATCACAATATCCAACTATCTCAACTAAAATCTTCATTCCATCATTATAGATACTTCCATTAGCATGACTCAATGATTCAACCATTGTCCTAATTATAACATTTAGAAATTGGAAAGTAATTGAAACATCACTTTCAAAACAAAATGAATAATAAAAGATCAAATATAATTCTAATCTGATTTCATCAGCAATTCCTGCATTCAATACCAATTCTTTGAAAAAATCAACATTACTAATGACTTTTTCTAAAACCAGTTTTTGAAATTTATTATCACTTAATGCACATCTTAACATCTTGAGAGAATTCAAGTTCTTACCTTTCTTAAAATCTGTCAGAACTTTTCTATCAACTATTTTGAATGCCTTATTTACACCTTTCAAACTAATTTTTACATCATTTTGTAAAAGATTTTCAAATTCTTCCCAATTTCCATAAATATTACCAATATAGACATAGTAGTATCCTGGACCTATCATAGACATATTAATTGTATGCAATTTACTATTACTCATATCACCATTCAAGTTATCCTCAGATTTACTAGCAAAACCATTCAATCCATAAACGCTATCATATTCATCATCATCTTCCATCATTAATGAAATATTCTGAATTTGTGTATCACTAGCTAAAGAAAGAGGACTAATATCTCTACTTCTCTCCTTATATTTAGAAACAGGAGTTTTCAAAATACTTGATCTTGAAAAGGCTCTTGCTGAATAAAATTTCTCGCCGTTATCATTACCATAGCTATTATCAATATCATTTCCTTGCTCTTTCTCAGCATACATATCAATAAGATTACCATAAATATCATCATTTTTATGATTCTTCCAAAATAAAGCTTTATCCCTAATTTTCTTAGATAATTCCCATTGTGCAACATAATTATCATCATTATTTTTATTCTTCTCATATTCATTATCATCCTTAACCTCTGCAGTGAAAATATGCTCCAAAGCATTTATATCATTATCCTCATCCTCATTTGAATGAAACATATAAACTGTAATAGCTAAGACACCACACATTATGAGAGCAATTGTGGTAAAACATGCAATGAATCCATAAAACTTAACTTGATGACTCAATTCTGTAATCTTTTCATCACAAATATCATCAATATAATAAAGAAACAAATCCATCATATCATCATTTAGCAATTCTTGCGTTGCTGTTTCCGAAGCTATATCTTATAGTTAGTAATTCAGTTCAAAGTTGAAAACAAAAAGAACTCAGGGGTCAGCTAGTTACTCTCTGCAACGGAGGGCATAAAACTGCTTATAAAATCATCTAGAATGAAAGTCATCTTTGTCTACAGGAAGAAGTAACTGTTGATGAAAGTAATAAAAACTGAACTGAGCCTTCGTGAAATTTTGGTTTAAATTGAGAATATATTATATTTTTGCCGTTAAAAGTAAGGAAAAAGAGGGAACTTTAACCCGAAAATTTGCTACTATTGAAATACATTTAATTGGTTGGATTCAAAATTTTTATATCTGTAACATCTATTTCCCAAATGGTTTTTGTATTCAGTAATTACATCCAAAAATAATATTCTTTTTACTAAAGTAATACTTTAATATCCAAAAAAAAAAAATTGTACAAAAATCAATTTTGATATTGTGATAATTCAGGCAACAGTGAAATAACATAGGAAAAAAACATGTATATTAACGAATAAATAAGATATATAGAGTGTATGTGTTATAAAATCTTTATGATCATACAGTATTTTTGAAATTCTTTGGACCTTCTTCGTATCTTGGTGGGGCGTTTCTATCATACATAATACCACCTGGTCTCTTTGGTGGAATAATTGGATCTGGATGCTTGAACTTAGCTAATAATTCTTTAGTATTATTTAAAACTCTTTCTAATTCAAGTGGATCGGATATATTCTTATTTTGTTCAAATCTTAATCTGATTTCAGCTGCCTTTTCTCTATAGAATGAATTTTGATTAATCCAATTCTTTGCAGTTCTTAATGATTCTCTATATAATGATGCAACATATTTAGCATTTTGCGCTGAAAATGGTACTGGAGCTGGCATTATTCTGCGTGTTATATACTTGTTGAAATGAGATTTCCACCAAAATAGACACACTTTGCAATCAGTTTCAATCAATATTTCACTTTTACAAGCGGGGAGTAGAAAAAATGATGATATTTCGTGAATTTTAATGTAGAGTGTACGGATGTAAGTGTTACAGACGCGTCGCACAAATTTCCCCTTTAGGTAATTATCTTGTAACATGAACTTGCCAATGGGTTTGATTTGATGTCAGTTTATCTTTGAGTTAGAGAATATACGAGGTATAATAGCAGGTAAATATGGTTTCAAGTAGGTCAGGGACCCCGGGAAGTGCTAGGCAGAAGAAGAAATATAAACCAACCGCTGCATCGGAAATTTCTATTGAAGTTCCACGAGGTTGTTTAACATGTAGAAGAATTCATAAACGTTGTGATCGTGCATCTCCCGTTTGTGGGAGTTGTAAGAAAAGAAAATATGAATGTTATTGGAGACAACCAGGTACAAAATATAAATATTATGAATTTGAGTTGGTGAAAACACCCTACCCTAAGGGTAGGACTTTAGATCCGATTCCAAATAAAGAGATAGAATATGAAATTTCTGATTCTAATGCAAAGAGAATTGCAGATGCAGCATTAGATATGGCAAATGCACTGGGAATAGTTGAAGAGTTAGGCTTAGATGTAGTAGATGAGAATACCCCAATGACTGACATTCGTGATAGATATGGTTACCAAGATATACCGTTACTTGGAACATCAGAGGAAGAAAACTCAGATAATGATGAAAATGCCGAAAATAGTAAGGATACCCAAAAGGCAAAGAAATCAATTGCAAAGAAAAATTCAAAACCTAAAGAAAAAGCTAAAACAAAAATCACTGTTAGGAATGTTTATAAAAAAGATAAACCGCTAGAGAAGCCCAAAAAGACACCAAAAAGACCTACACATATTAAAAAGGAAAATGTGTCATCAAACAGACATAAGAAGAGTGTCAAAGAAGAATCTAGCGATGATTCCAGTGAAGATTCAAGTAGTGACGAAAGTGAAAGTGAATTTATAATAAAGAAAGAAGAAGAAAATATCGAGACCAAACATCTTACAGAATCAGAGATAAAAAATAATGAAAGGGATAAAAGTGAAGACTCTAGTGACGTAGAAAGTGAAGATGAGGACAATAGAGATAATTTAAATAGAAATGTCAGTGTTAATGATATTGATATGAAGAACGAGTTCGAGGAGGATAACGTCTACGATCAAGATTTCGCCATTCCTGAAAATTTCGACAACATTCCTGATTCAGAGAACATAGAAACCAGCGAAGAAGACCATATACCACAGAAAGCAACTACAATTGAAAAGCAAGATGATAACAAGGAGGATGAACAAGAAAAGGATGATGATACTGATGATGAAGATGATGAAGATGACGAGTTTTTTGATGCACTGACTTATCAAAATGGTTCACAAGGTAATAATAATATAGTAACTGAACAGGAAAACACTTTAAGTAAGAGTGAAATTGCTTTTGACAAAAAGAATGAACATGAAGTTGCCTCAGTTCAAGAGAAAGAATTGACCATTCCTAGTAATGAACAAAAAGACCCAACAATTAAAAGCATAAAAGAACAGGATACTAAAAATACAGATCTTATTGGATCTCCTAATCAAGATGAAAGAACTAGCAAACAATCAGAACATATACCCCTTGAAGCCAGTTACTTTCAGGACATAGAGATACAAACAACCAATAATCCAAATTTTCAAAAGCTTTCAGATTCAGGAGATAACCAATATACTCAAAGTCAAAATTTATATCAACAGGATGCACAAACTGATGATTACTTTGTATTACAGTCATCACCCAATTCCTTTGCAGAAAATGATCTGAAGTCCACGCAATCATCAACTCAATCTTCATCCGCATCGGTAAAATTAGAAATCGGAAGTAGTGACATGCTTCATTCTAGATTAGAATCTAATATTAATAACCTTCCAAATTTGTTTTCACAATCATCTTCTCAATCATTAGATGAAGAAAAAATACAGAAAATTAGAACTTTGATAAGTTCAGAAGAAGAGACTGATGATGCACTGATTCATGAAGGGTCAACTTTACCATCAACATCTAACGGAATGGACTGGTATACAAAAAATCTGTCAGACTCATTAGATAAAATAGACAACAATGCTAAACCATCAACCATGGATCTGTATCTAAGTGAGCGAATTAACAACATAAAAACTCCAATCAGGAAGACAGGTTCCAATGAAAGTGATGAAGCATCTAGAATCCCCGATAAAGAGAAAAAGCCAATTAAGATCGCCAAAAAACAATCAGCAGCTAGTGAATCAGAAGTCAGTATGATTGGTGAAGTAGAAGTAGAAGATAGTACAAAAGGTGATGTTAGTGAAATTGATCCCGATGATGAGTTTAGAATTGGGTCTGACTTTGCTTCTAGAAAGAGAAAACGCCCAAGCAAAATATATGGAGTTGATGATGATTCTACGGAGAACGACCAATTTTTAAATGGAAAGGATCTTGTTTTTTCTCAAACGAATAGAACAGTGGATGCTGCATATTTTAATACTATTCCAGATGTACCTCAAAATGATTATGTTGATGGTACTTTAACTCATTCACCGTCGAAAAAACTTAAGAAATCATTTGAAAACTTAAACAATAGATTAACTAAACAAAAATTAAAAGAGTTTAAATTTGAAACAAAAGAAGAGGCTCGATTATTATTAGTCGAGTCAATAGATTCAGCCGGAAAAGCTGATGTGAAAAGACTTCAAAATGATGGTAGAAGAAGTCGTTACAATGAGGTAAAACATGTAGAAGTGGATAAATTACCATTCAGCATTGCTAAATTTTTGAAACCAACTTAAAGGTTCAAAACATTGTTCATTACTTAAAACTATTTTTGCTACATATTTTTTTCCCCATTTGCTACTTGTGTAATTTTATAGATATTTGTATTATATATTAATAGTTAACCAACAACAATAAATCATATTTTCAAACTTTAAGTTCTCTAACACGTTTATCGAATCTTCTGTAAAATACATAGAAATTACTGAGACAGAAACTTACGCCCAAAAAATCTGCGCCGAAATACCTGTCCATTGTTTTTTTTGTTCTCTACAAACGTACTTTCTTTCCCTACAATCTTACTACCCAATCCCCAGCCAATAGATAGCTTTTAGCTGACTAGGAAGAACAAGAAATGTCGCAGGAATTGAAACAAAGGGTCAATGGCTCTTCAGAAAAAAGTGAAGTTGCATATGCTTCTAAAAACTCCAATTTACTTGAAATTTCACCAGATTTTGCAATCAAAGTTCTTTTCAAACACGATCCTAAAAAGAAAGCTACAGATTTAGAATCTGAAGCAAATTTAAAGATTCTGTTAACTTTTTTGAAAATCAATGGTTTTGAAGTTAACGTTCGTCCTGACACCAATACAAATTATATGATTTTGTTTCTTACTCTGAACGAAACATCATTCAATAAACTAGTCACAGTTTCAAACCAAATCGACTCATTATTCAATGTTAAGGGAAATGCAACAAGCGATGAAAAAATTTCTGTTGCTGAAAGATTAAGACTAATCTACTTAAAATTGACATTACCAAAATCAAAAGGTGGGTGTGAAATTGAAGTTGGTAAAGGTAATGTTGTTAGTATTTTACCAGTCAAACATATTTTGAATTTAGAAAAGGAAACCTCATCTAATTGGAAAATTATGGGTAAAATGTTCAGAAATGATGTTCGTCATAAAAATGTTAGGTTTTTAAAGGAGAACTTAGGTACCAAATATGCTATTTACTACAGATTTGTCCAAGCTTATGTTTCATCAGTTGGATGTATTTCATTTATTGGTATTTTAGCCTGGTATTTTTTAGGAAATTACTCACTAATCTACGCAGCTGCTAATTTATTTGTTGGTCTAACTTGTTACTCTTGTATTTATGCAACCGAGAAGAAAACTGAGAGAGATTGGAATTTAGAGAACATCGATAAAACTCAAACCGTATTTCTTGAAGATTCGGAACTGATTCCAGCATGGAAAACATTAATTCGTCAAACTGCATATATCCCAATTACTCTTCTGAGTGCAACCGGCTTGTTTTCTGTCCAATTTTTATGCTTCCTTCTTGAAATTTTCATTACAGAAATTTATCAAGGTCCATTACAATCCATTTTAGCATTAATTCCAACCATTTTAGTATGTATTTTAGTTCCAGTTGGTACAATAATTTACGGTATTGTTTCCAAACAATATCTAAAATTTGAAAAAAATCCAACTAGAGAAGATGAAAACAAATCGTTACTGATAAAAATGTTTGTTTTCAACTGTTTAGCATCATACTCCCCATTGCTTATTACTGCTTTTATTTATTTACCTGTTGGTTACATGTTGAACCCATATCTTCACACCATCCAAGCATTAGTATCAAGAGCTACATCCGTTCATTCTTACATTCCAAAGATTTCCACATTAGAATCTCAATATCAAGTCAACAATTTAAGAATGTCAAGTCAAATTTTTTACTTTATGGTTATTAATCAAGTTATTGGTACATTTGTTGAATTTGTCGTTCCTCTCGTTTTAGCAAAAATTCTCAACATTTCCAAAATTACAAATATTTTAGGTACCCCAGCATCAGCAAAAACCGTTGACTTCAAAAAGGTTGATGATCCTGAAGAACACGACTTTTTGGAAATTGTACGTGCAGACTTTTTGAAACCAGAGATTAGCATTGATGATGATTATAGACAACATGTTTTGCAATACGGATTCTTGATGCTTTTTGGGCCAGTCTGGTGTTTGGGTGCTTTAAGTTGTTTTGTTTTCGGTTTAGTTCAACAAGAATGTGATTATATCAAATTTATCAGATTCTCAAAGCCAGCTGTTGGTGCACGTAGCTCGTCTTCCCAACCATGGGTATCATTTATGCGTTACTTGCTTATTATTGGATCATTTGTTTCAATTGCTATTACTTTGATGTACAACAACAATGCTAATGATGTTAATGAAATTAGCTGTTATGTTAACAAAACATGTGTTGAAAACACATGGTACACTATCATTTTTGGATCAGCTGCTTCAGGTATTTTGATGCAAATCTTAATTCACTCTGTCGAAACTATCGTTGACAAAATTTATGATGATAAGGAAAATGCAGATTTCCAAAATGAAATGAAAGCAAATTCTTTATTCACTTCTTTAACTGAAAGAAGCGAAGAAGATGAGTCTAACTTAAACATTGAAGATCTGTTAGTCAAGGCAACTCAAATCCAATCATCTTTTTGATTGAAAAATTTTCACTTATGTTTATACTAACGATTATTTAAAAGATATTACATATTATATCTTACACATTTATAACATCAACTCTCGAACGTTTGCTTAAAGTAGTTAAATAATTTTGTGTAACCTCCTCTTCGTCATCATCTTCATTTGTAGGATTCATTACAGTGTCTAAATCTTCAAAATCTGGAGTTTTCACTTGTAATAAAACATAGGTACCACCACTACCATCAGGACGAATAAAGGATCCCGGGTTTATTACCAAAACATTTTTAATAAATTTAGCAAATGGTTTCAGAACTGATGGTATGATGAAAACATCAGGTATACTAGTATCTAACTCTGCCAAACCGAGGAATGAAGTATCTACTTGAAAGTTTGGATTTGGTGTGGGACTAATTGGATAGAAGTGTCTTTGATAGAAAAGATGTTCAACAATTCTTTCAATTCTATTGGTATTTGCATTATTTGTTGGCACGTCTTTCATATCTCTCAGTATATCAGCATTTGATGCACCAAATGACACCTCGTTTAAACTAAACAATGAGGGATTAGGAAAACATTTGAATTGTTTATTTAGTCCTAATGTTTTCCTGTTAAAAGCAGCTTGTGGATATGGTGTATGAGGGTTGACAATATCTGATCCATGTGGTAGAAGAATAACTTTAGAACACTGAATTTCATTTAGAATTGGTGCTAAATAAGATTTAAAAATGTCATCCAAGTTTTTCAAATCATCCAGATCATCATCACTTTTCAAAAAAGTATTGTTTAAAATGTTTGGAATACAATTAATATCGATAAGTGGTCCATTCATAATAATTACATCTGGTTTGATTTGTTCATTAGCATGTTTAATAAAGTTTTCCAACTTTGAGAAGTTCAAAGAATGTTTTGAATGATAAGGTCCTGCAGTTACTAAAACTTTTAAATTATCATCACCAAGAATGTTTGAAAATGTCTCAATATCTTCAAAAGAATGTGTACTAGCACCCAAGTAGTGAAGTTTTAAATTATCTAACACTTTAAAGCAATCCCCAGTTGCATTAATACCTCTGAATGCAACTATTTGACCAGGGAAAAAGGAGAAATTAGTAACATTCGAGAGATCTAAAGGAATTCTAATCCCGAACCCACTTACTCTGGAAGTTTCTAAGAACAATGATTGCAAATTTAAATCTGTTGAGCCGGAATTCAAAGGACTATCAGGAACAATTCTTCCAACTGTATATATTTCTGATTGTGATTGACGTGTTGGATCTCCAAACTTAGATTCATCTATATCATAGTGTTTTGCAACAATTTCTGTAAAGATTTCAATTCTTTCATCTAAATAATCAGCAATATCTAATAATTTCAAATTCATAGTTCTATATTTATATTTTTCTTTTTTGAAATCAGCTAAAATTTTAATATTCTTATTAAGAATTGTTGTTGGTTTGTCTTGGATATCGTTAGTATTCAAAGATTCAACTATTTGGTTTGATTTCACTACAGTGGGAGTATTTGCCGATTCAGATGCATAAGCGTTTGGAGATGATGGTATATTCAGTTTTCTTTTTTTGATTATGCTAGTATCAGCATCGTGGTTAAAGCTGGTATTTGCACTTGATTTACTGTGTGATGAATGCTTGGTGTTTAACTTTAAAGAATCCAGAGCATCTAACTTGTTTTTTTCAGTGATTGTTTTTTGAATATACTTTTGTAAAAGTTCTAGGTTTTCAAGACTTATTTTAGTTTTAGTATCTTTTAATTCTGTATATGTAAATGCTTCCCAGTTTGAGAATAGATCCTGAGAGGATAGTCCAAATAAAGAGCATAGTTTATCACATTTTTGAGTAATTGAAGGGTCATTTGCTGCTGGACCAAACGTTTTCACGTAAG
The DNA here is from genome assembly GCA_030565065.1 of Pichia cephalocereana. NCBI lineage: Eukaryota > Fungi > Ascomycota > Pichiomycetes > Pichiales > Pichiaceae > Pichia > Pichia cephalocereana. Next base: position 33,034 of record JAJMAS010000049.1, on the reverse strand, counting down.
CGGATTCTGTCATAATGCTGTACGTCAATAGCTGATCTAATAAATAGAGATATCTATGTCTAACACAACAAAACTTAAATTATTAAAATTTTCTAAAAACACCAAAATGTGGAAAACCAACCCATTTTCATATTGAAAACATGCCGACGCGTAAAAATTAAATTTTTGGTTAACATAAATCCGTCAATTAAAAAAATTTTGATAGTGGAAAATTTTCACTATAATTATGGACAAATAATTCACTTACTTGTTGCTTTTAATGATTTTGAAAATTGGAAAATGGAAGATGAACTTAGCAAAAGTCTGGCTTCAGTTAAAATTTCCTTTTTAGAAGACACCACAAAAACTAGATATAATGGCGATTGGATGTATTTGAAATGTGACAATTGTCATTTTCATAAAAATGAAGAATGTGTCACATTGGTACCGTCAATGATCCAATATGTTAATTGCCACGTTCAGTTGAACGAAAAAGCAAACTTTCGGGCAGGGATAACTATGTTACGGTATAATTTGGGTAAAATTGATATTGCTCCGACTATCAAACAAGCATTTTTAGTTGCAGCTGGTCAAATGCATAAATATGATGTCAAAATTTGTCCTTATTCAGATCATATTATTACTTAAACTATCAAAAAGTCATTGTCCAACAATGTTATTAAGCCTATTGACAAAATTTGGATCAATAAAAATGCCAATGCAGTAATGTTACTTAGCGAAGCACTTAAGATCTTTAAAATTCCGGTTGATTTACACCAATTGATAGTTCAAGCCATGAACACTAAATTGGAAAACGGAAATTACAAGAAATTTGTTCAAGATATAGAGAAACTATGGCACAGTTGTGAAATATTGTGCATTGATCCAGACAAGAAACAAATACATTATATAATTTTTGATGAAAATGAAAAGTTTTTTCCTCCAGAGTTTGTATTCGCTTTTCACCTAGGTATGACTTTTTCTAAATTTATGCGTTATCTTACACTGATAAGTAAACAGTCAATCCAACCTTGAAAGCTAAACCAAAAGTGGAAGAATTTGCACAAGAATACCATATTGTGATGAATAAGGTAAATTATAAAGTTTTTCTACAGTTTGAATACTAAGGATGTATCCATAGTATCAACTCAGGTAAATCATAATTTTTTTTTTTGATGACATGTACAATATTACATTTTTTAATTTATTAATCTAGACTAATTTAAAAGTTATTATATTAAGTGACAAAGTTATACAGATTGAAAGCTTATAAATAATTAATATACCCATCAAATGTTTTATATCTATTATGAAAAAGGAACTTAGTTAACTAATCTCTTTCTTTAACATCGACTTCTTCTGCTTTTCTAACAGGGGAAGCATCTCTTTCCTTTGTATCCTTTGCTTCAGCAGATTCCTTGGATTCTTCATCTTTAGAATCTTCCTTTCTACCTCTTTTCTTATTCTTATTACCCTTGTTACCTCTTCTTTCACCGAATTTTTGTGCTTTACTTTCATCATAAGAAGTTTTACTAATAATATCTAATTCTACAGCTGCATCACCTTCACCATATTTTAATTTGTTTTCTGTTATATCAGCCAATATTTTTTCAGCATCTTTTGCAATTTTAAACTCAACAATACATGAACCAGTAAATTTCTTTTCTCTGTTTTTCTTCATTCTAACTTGATTAGTTGGTGCAATTGATCTGAAGAATTTTAATAAATCATCTAAAGTTGCAGTTTCTGGTAATTTTTCAACAAAGATTGATCTCTTGTTAATATTTAATTGAATTTCATTATAGTTTTTTGGTAAAGGGATTTTTCTTCTAACCATTTCACCATTTTCAGAAACCTCTAATAATTCTGGTGACTTTCTTAAAGCTTCAACAATAACTTCAATTGGTCTATATTTCTTCATTCTTTCGAATTGAGAGATAGTTTGAATTGGAACCCATCCATCATTAGCATTTTGAGTAGTGAAAAGGAATCTATCATTTAAGAGGTTAGATTCTGAGAAATAAAACTCCACTTGTTGAAGAATACTTTGTTGTGTTTGTTCGTCTGCAGTTGACATATCTATTGGTATCTTTGAATATAGGAAACAACTAAAAACCTTAAACCAAATTTAAGAAAATATTATACCATGAAAGAAAAATTGATCAGAAAACCAGAAAATTTTTTTTTCAGTGAAGTAAACGAAATTTTCAGATTTTTTATGAAAACTTCTGAGAGAGTTCCCTGGGGCCTTTGGAGGGGGTGTTTGTGCTGGCTCTCATGGACATAGACGTGGACCGTGGACATTCTCTGTGTATCGTGATATGTCTACTTCTTATAATCAAATGTAGTTTCTGACAATCTATGAAGTACTGTAGTAACTGTTTTGTTTTGTGAGTGTATTACATATGAATATTGTCTATAACCTTCAAATCTTTATAGGAGTGCATGTGTATTTAACCGGAGTGAAATTATACTGCAACATCATATCTCATAAAACATCCAAAACTCCAACAATTATATTCCCATACAATGGAATTGAAGAGTTTTCATTATTCCAATTGTTAACCACATTAACAATTCGGGAAACGTATTTATCCACCACACCTGCACAACTTACAATACACAATTCAACATGTTTGTCTAAATTTTCCATATCTTTCCTTGAACTCACGTCTTCAAACTCTTCCATGGTCAATAATATAACATGCTGATCATCCTTAAATACTTTTCTTAATTGATATCCACAATCAACTATTAAACAAACACTCTTATCACCCATTGGTGTATTTTTAATAGTGTTAACCATATACCATAAATAACCTATCCAATCACGCGTGCTAGTGTATCTTACAACACATCCATATGATGATTGTAATAAATCTAATTGACCTTCCATATGTAATTTCGAAGTTGTAAGATATTCTCTGTACCCTGACACGAAATGTTTTGCCTCTTCTATTGATTCATGTTTGTCGCTTACTTGGATCAAATCAATTAATGTAAACTCTTGAACAGCTGGTTCGGTCATCTCTTGATAAGAATGTATGGGAAAGTGATAAATACTGTGCTTTTGAAAACTATAAAAAGATTTGAGAAAGAGTGAAAGAAAGAAAGTGTAGATCTATACAGTTACAAAATCGATAAGTTCTAATTAAAATTCATCAATAATTCTTCTACAAGGTATGCAAAAACTGGAACATAAAGGTTATCATTAACATCAACAATACCTTCAAATAATGCACTTAATACAGCAACCATACATCTGTTTGTCCAATTAAGTACTTCTAGTTTATCATTACCATTGCCATTGATATAATCAAGTAAAACATATCCTAAAAAGGTACAAATACCCATGGTAATACTACCTTCAATAGATTTATTAGACATTGGCCATTTACTATAGCCAACTTTACTACCAACAATTGAAGCAAATGAATCACCTAAACCTAATGTAATTAATCCAATATAACTACTCTCTCTTAATCCATCAACATTATTAAACCAAAATGGAAGTGAGACACCGTTTAATAAATAAATATAACTTAATGTGAACTTACCATCATTATCCTTTTCATCTTCAAAATTTTTAAATAATTCCTTAATCGATTTACCAAATGGTGGTAATTCATTAGATCTAATCATTTCAACGACAATTAATAAACCTAAAATACCAAATAATGCAATTGAAACTAATTCAGGTTGTTCCTTCATTGGTTTAACAAGCATTCCAAATAAAACAAAATGCCAAATTTTACGTTTAATACTTAAATTAACAGTTGGGAAAACTTTATTGAATAAAATGAAAATAGTTGGTATCAAAACAGTTGTTGCGATAATCCAAGTTTGGAAAATATCTGTTCTTTCCTTTGAAGATTTGATAAATTCAATTAACCAATTAAGGTGAAATTGATTTAATACAGGTAATAATAATTTATCACTAATAATTAAACCAGCTGCTGAAAATATTAAGTAAATTGCAAATAACCAAGTATATTTCAAACTTTTCTCAACTTGACCTTTGTATAATTCTAAAATTGGTGATGCAAAAATTGTACCAACAGTAAATGATAAAACTAAATTTTTCATAATGAATAATGTAATATTACTATCTTGGATTGTAATAAAGTATGATAATGCAACATATAAAATTGAGAAAAATGATTTTTCATAAATTGGAAGTTCATTACCAACAAATCTATTAATCATTTCAAAAAAGAAGCAATGACCAATTGGTAGAAGAAGCAATTGAGCTGTAATTCTTTCAGTTGAAAATTGAATTAGGATAACGTATGAAATTAGTGTACGCACAAACATATTCATATAACCAAGTTGTGCAACACAACATGAAATAACGATGACTTTATTTGGTGCCTTAAGTAAACAAATTGCTAATGGTAAATAAACTGAATAAATGTAGTTAAAATCTAATAATTGCGGTTTAACTGTTGTTTTCTTCTTATTGAATTGAGTAAATCTAGAGTTTAAAACTGCAAATCCTTCAAGTAAAATAGCTAAAAGAATACAAGATGAGTTAACAACAGAATCCATTGCCTTTTCATCACCATTATCTTCTCTCTCTTTGAAAACTAAATAAAGTAAATTTGTAATAAAGAATAACATGAATAATTGGAAAACATGTCTAGTATTAATATAAATATCAACCAATGCCATATAATATGAGAAAACACCTTGATCTGCTTGTTCTGCTAATTTTGATTCCTTTTGTTCAATAGTTTCCTCAGGTTCTTGATCTTGAATATTCTTATTACCATTGGTAGTCTTATTGTTTTCATATACTTCATCTAATTCATAATCTAACACGGATTCCTTATTTTTAGAGGAACGATGAGTAACTGTTGCCCCACTCTTTTTACCCTTATTATTCTTCTTTGGTGGCATTATCCCTAACTACTCAATCTTAAATACAAAAGCACTTATACACCCAGTAGAAGCAACCAAATTCAAAATCATGGAGTGCATCGACTGTTTCCTCCCATTGCGTCCACTGCGATAAAAAAATTATTATTTCACTGATAACGCAATCTTTAACTTTTCAATCCTTAAGGCATTACGAGATGTCTTTATGATAACGAGTAACATATATAGATGATCAATTATTGGTCTGTGATTATAAATACAGCATAACAAATTGTTTTTATACATAACTTTGGTGTCTATATTAATATACACTACGAAAAATTGTAAATTATGTAGTAATCTATGGATATTAATGACCATTATTTGGTGGTCTTGATCCAAAAATACTTGAACCAACACGGACACTTGTACTTCCTTGTTTAATGGCTTGCACAAAATCCCCACTCATACCCATACTAATTTGAATATCACCTAAGTCAAATTTAGAAATAATATGTTGCTTTAATTCAGCTAATAATGAAAATTCAGGGTTCAAACCTTCACTATGTGATGCACCATATGAACCAATTGTCATTAAACCATGGAATTCTAAACAATCACATTCCTCTAAGATGACCTTTACTAATTCATCTAATTCATCACCAGGTTGACATCCACTCTTTTGTTCTTCACCAGATGTATTAACTTGAACACAAACACCAACTTTCCCAAAATTTGTTGGATCTTCACCAATCATCTGTTTTCTAGTATCATTTAATTTCTTTGCCTTTTTAATAGTATCAATGGTTTCAACAACATATAAGTTTGTAATATTCTTAGATAAATCTTTACATTTATTAGTTTGTAAACCACCAATAAAATGCCATTTAATATCCTTTGGTAAAACTTTTGCCTTTTCAATTAATTCTTGAACGTAATTTTCACCAAAGTGACGGTATCCTGCATCATATAAAGCTTGAATATCACTTGCGGGTTTAAGTTTAGATACACATACTAATGTAGTTTTACCATTACTTAAATTATCAACTTCATTTTTAATTGAATTAGCATTTTCAATTAATTCACCTGCTCTTTCTTGTGTATAAACTAATGACATATTAGGAATAAACTGTTTATATAATAGCTGTGAAGTACTTAAAAACCTTTTACCTCTACAGAGCATTAACCCAAAAGAAAAAGAAGAATTACAATAAGGTCATTCAATGAAATTTAATTTAATCTAAATTTTATATACAAAACTGAAATCAAATACTTTCTAAAAGTGGAACAACGCGCTCACAAATCATCAAGGGTCCACCCCATGGATTAGTACATCTAACTTCAATTGAATCACTAGTTACTACCATTAATACACCAATTGTGATAGAATGAACACTAAGAATTGATCCACACATAATAATAAAATCATTATCTGCTTTGATTTCTGTAGAAACAACTTCAAAATTGGCATTTTTCAAATATCTGCTTGCTACCTTAACAAATTCTTCTGCACTTTTATCTGAAGGTAATTTATAGTTCATTTGACCAATTGATCCACTTTCTTTACTCAATTTACCCAATTGTGACCATCTACTCTGGAAAACAGGTAAACTCATACCTTTTCTTTCACTTGTATGTAAAGCTTTCAAACATAACGATAGCTTCAAATTAACAATATTATCACCAAAAGAAAAACTAACAACTGGTTCTTTCTCACATGAGTACATCTTATGCAATGCAAAGTTAAAACTCATTATTCCTTCATCATCATCTTTGACAATATTATCAATTTGCAAATCAGATTCATTGTGTGAATAATCTATAACTGAACATTTAACTCTTGAATCTATTCCTTCCTTAAGCTTGTATGTGAAACTTACATTTCCTGAATTTTTCTCCTTTTTAACCTTATAAATAACTTTTAAACCATCCTTATTATACAAAATACCTTGATCAAATTTTAGAAACCTTAAAAACTCATTTTCCCAACCTTCACTCAATAATATTCCCTTATCTTCAATTTTTGGTGGTGTGAATTGTGGTAATGAATTTATACTATCAATAGTAATGGAAAGGTCAAGTTTAACATCATGTTTGATTAACATTGAATTTTCAAATGCTCTTTGTCTAATTGCCATATTACTATGTTCAGATTCTTGTTCAAATGCTAATTTTATCAGATCTTTCATATTTTCATTTTCTATAATATTATAAAATGAACTCATTGTATCTAAAATTAATAATTTAGTTAATATTGAAGCAGTTTCATATTTTTCAATAATTAATCTTAATTGCATAGATAAATCACCAGCTTTCCAATCTTTTAAGTTTTTCAAAAATACAAGTAATGATAGTTTAATAAAATTCTCACAACACCCAACTGTTAATGCTTTACAAATAAATTCTAAAATTGTTATAATAATATCATTATGACTATCCTTGCCATTCATTTTACTTGTTGCATATTCAATAAGTTTATAAGCTCTCTCAAATGAATTCTCTTTATAATTTCCAATCGTTATTAAAACTCTTAAAACTTTCCTTGCTGTCTCTTGTATAATACCACTTTCTTTATAATTTTCCAAAATTGTTAAGATTTCAGATAATATTTCACCTCTTGTTATATATTCACAATCTTGTAAATGATACAGTAAAATTATCACAACTTCTTTAATTTGTGAAAAAGTTATAGCTTCATCACCAGTTTTATCAATATTTAACGTTTGAATAAGTATTTTACATGTTAAATTTTTCAAAGTTGTATCTTTATCACGTATAAATTTTCTCCAAATATTAAATTCATTTAAAATTCTAGTTCTACCATTCCCTAAGTTATTATTTTGCAGAATCTCTAGTAATTTTTTCATATAAATGAATCTTATATTCAAATTGGTATTAAATTTAATAAATGATACAACTGCATCAATAACAACACCTGTATCTGCAGAATTTAGCCCATCAGTTTTTCCAATGTTATTAGTGTATAATGATAAACATGCTAAAAGTACATTTGCATTAATCAATTGATATTTACTATTATTTTGTTCAGCTTCATTAAAAATTTTTGCTCTAATTCCAATACAATTATTAATCAAAAATGTTACATGATTATTAAGTTCAGACATTTTACTATCAGATTTAACAGTTGTTATATTTGTTAAAGTATTCAACAATGCAATTGTAACATAACCATATTTTAAAATCCAATCATAATTTTTTATTTGCTTTTTATCATTCTCTGATTGGATCGATTTAATAGTTTGTATAGTTTCTGATAATTTAGTAATTAATAAACCTTCTAAACTTTTAATACCTTCCCAATCAAATTCAACCCATTGATTTAAAAGTTTAGATAATGAAATTATAATATTTGGACTTAATAAAGAAGTTTGCGCAAATGATTTACCCACCAATGCCAGGTTATCCCTCGTTAAAACAAATTCTTTTATTTCTTTATGATTCAATCTAAATAATTGAGCAATACACATGATTAATCTTGGTTTCGTGTATTGTTTGAAAACTTTATCTTGATCATCATGATGTAATAAATGAAACAAAGATGTTGTGAAATCTTTCATGAATGGTTTATCCAATATTTCACCATCAAAGAAAACAAAAATATCGCCTATATCTTGTAATTCATCACCAATTATTGTCCATAAAGTATCTTTAATTTTCGGAAATTGTTCAGAATGTTCATATATAACAATTGAATTAATATCTAAACTCGCATTAGTTATAATTGATTCAAATTCATTTATTTTCAAATATCTTGCAAATAATTTCTTCAATGCTAAAAAAGCAGTACGTCGAGTTTCCAATATATCATTCAAATCATTGACCTTATCATTATCTTCTATTATAGGTGATTTAATAAGTTTTAAACATTGTTCAATTGCAAATTTTCTAATTTCTTCTTGACTTATCTCATATCCAACACCACTTGGATTCAATACTGATAATTCATATCCTGATAGTTTGATATACATTAATTGACAAATATTTTGAAGTATAAGATAATCTGAATTATTTGGATCTTTAAGTTGTTTATAAATTATTCTTAATTGATTATTTATTTTAACAAATTCATCATTTTTAGTGGATGATTGTCTTACATTAGTAATGAATTGTTTCAAACCATTCATAGACATTTTGTTTTTGTCTATGTTTATAATTACTGAGAAGAAAAACAAGATACAAACAGAGATCTCTTGGTTAATAATAGAAAGTCAAGTGGTTCCGATTTGTTGCGAAGAGTATTAAATATTACATTACATTACGTAATTTATTCTTTATTGATGAGATTTGATCTATTTTGTTTTGTTTTGTTTTATATTATACAGTATTAATATCAAATAAGTAAAGTAGTTAAGAAGTCTAAAAGGTTTTTTTTTGAAGTGAAGAGTAAATTGAAATGAATGTATATTTTAAATCTAAATGAGTGAATAGTTTATTATTTAATGGATTGATTAAAATGAATGAAATTAAACATTAGCATTATCCATTTGTTTACGTAAATCTAATTGAGAACCACTATAAGGTATTAAATTCTCTGCACCATGAGGTCTTTCAGGAACATTATCATAAAATCCATATAATGGACCATTAAGTACTGGACTACCAGGTGGTACAAATCCATCATCATTATTTTGAAATTTATTTAATTCACGAACACGTTCCTTTGCAGTACCTTTTGAAACATAAGTTAAATTTTTACTTAAACCAACTGGATTAAACATAACAATTGAATTTCTAATTTGACTTGGACTTGGTGCATCAGCTGTTTGTTCAGTTTTCCAATTAACATGATTAATTGGATTAAAATTTTGATCAATTGGCATTGCAGGATGCGTTACAGGATTTTTATGAGAATCTGCTGTGAAAGTTGTAAATGATTCTAATGTCGATGTACGTTTATTTAATTGATGAGGTAATGGAAGTTTCTCCAATTTTGGTAGATTTCTTGATGAATTGGAATATTGTTGTGATCTTTGATTTGATGCATATCCGTAAGATTGTTGAGGTGGGTAGTTAAGGTAATTTTGTGGTGGATATTGTTGTTGAGGATATTGTTGAGGTGGATATTGTTGTTGATATTGATCAGGATATTGTTGTTGATATTGATCAGGATATTGTTGTTGATATTGATCAGGATATTGTTGTTGATATTGATCAGGATATTGTTGTTGATATTGATCAGGATATTGTTGTTGATATTGATCAGGATATTGTTGATATTGTTGAGGATAACCATTATAATGTTGATAGTTTGCACCATAATTATTATAATTATTTGAATCATCTTGATTTGGAATTAAATTACCAAGTTGTTGATGAGCAAATTGTCCAACTGTTGTATTATTACCACTATGTTCATTAACAGGTAAATAAACACTTGATGAAACACTTTGTCTATAATTATCATCTGTTTCATCATCATCATGTTCTCCATTGATATTATGAGCACCAGGAATTTGTAATATATTTTTATTTTGGTTTTGGTTTTGAATTTGTTCTAATTGCTCACGAGGTAATGGAGGTAAACCAACAGATTCATCGGGATATTCATTATCACTTGATTTTGGAATTATATTATCATTATGATTTTCTATATTATCTTCATTATTAACATTATTTCCATAAACTGGTGCATCTTTTTTAACATATTTACTACCATTACGAGAGAAATAAACTTGATAAACAGATTTCATTCTATTCAGTTGTTCTTCCTCTTCAGGTGAGAGTGGCATATCATTATCAAGATCTGGAATTTCTGAATTTTTGATATTAAAATCATTTGCAGTATTTGAATTAACTGCTAATCCAAGTGGATTGTGTACTTTAGTATCTTCTGGTATTTCATTGACTGTAGTTTTGGAAGAATTTATAAAATTCAATTCACCATCATCTGTAATTGGAGATACATTTGAAGTAGTATTAGAGTTGTCTAATGCTTTATCAAATTTAGATTCAAAAGGGTTTGATGTTTTTTCAAGTTTTAATTCTGAATCATTGTGAACTATACTACTATCATCTTCATCTTCAGAAACTTCTTCTGAGTCTTCATCTGAATCTTCTTCGGAATCATCATCTGAGTCGTCTTCTGAGTCATCATCACTATCATCTTCAGAATCATCATCATCATCTGAACTTCCTTCATTATTAGAATCATCACCAACGACATGTAATGGAGGTGGTATATTTGATTTTTGTTGATTATTTTTATTTGTAAAAGATTGATTATCATTATTATTATAACCAGTATTAATATTTTTTAGGGGAGAATGTGATTTTGAATTATTATTTAAATGTAAACTTGAATTTGAATAAGAATGAGATAATGAATTACGTCTTGAATTTGGATTTGAATTCATTTTTCTAACAGGATAATTAAATTCATGATAATCTAAACCTAAATTTTTTGAATATCTATCTAATTCTTCCTTACTACTACCAAAAGGTAAAACCAGTGGATCACTTGAAGGATAGGAATGAATCAAACCAACTTGTGAAGGATTTGCAAAATTATTGTTGTTATTATTATTATTTGGATTATTAGGAGGGATATTTCTCATTGATTTTTCATTAAAAGGAGTACCAAATGAATCAGTACTACCATTAACAATATTAGTATTAGTATTAATATTAATATTTGGATTATAATTTTTATTTGACATTTCATAATCAGGTAAAATTATATTATCAACATTAAAATCAGGATCATCATCCTCTAAAGCTTCCTTTTTATTTCTACGATAAGCTTTATACATGAATATACCAACGACTAAGATAACCAAAACGACAGGTATAATAACGGCTAAACAAATTGCTAAAGTATTTGTTGTATCAGTACCAGTCTGACACATTTGTTTACTACCAGTACATTTTTCCTTTCTCTTGAATAGATGGGTGATCATTGTGTGTAGTTGGATGATCGATAAAAGAAATAAGATAAAATGAAATAAAGTTTAATCATCAAATCACCAAAATCAAAATCAAATCACCGTCTCTCTTAGATCAATGAAAATATTGAAATCTCACCAGTTTGAGAAAAGAAAGAGAAAAATATTTTCATTCTAGCCAACTATACTATTGAAACGCGTATCTCTATTGTTTTTCACGCGTTTTTTATTAGCTTACGTAATATAACTTATGTTATTACTTTTATTACCCTCTTTTTTTCAAAATTAAAGAGAACCTTCAATGAAGTATTCTCTCAATTTTTTTAATATATTAAGATAGGCTCATTTCATAATTACTCTTACTATTTGTTACCACTACATTAATTATGAAATGAAATGAAATAATATTCCCCCAAAAATTAGTTAATATACCATTAATAGAGACAATTGCCGGATGGTTCTGGTAAAAAGCAAGAACCATGTACGTAGCAACTGATCTCTTGGCGTTGTAAAAAGGAAGAGAATAAAAGAATGCGTATTAAATGGTAAAAAAAAGTGGAATACGCTTTTCTTTTATACTCGTCAAAATGAAATGAGAAATTTTTTTGAAAAAATTTATTTTAAATATTTCGCGAATTTATGATTACGTCATTACAATACCTTTTTATGACATTCTATTTGTTGTATTTGAGTACATGAATTTTCAAATCAACTTACAATTAATTTACGGTGTATATTAATGCCATTCGGGTAAAAGTTAGAGAAGTAATATTTAGAGAGTCATATTTATTTGATAATAATATACTCACACATCACACTCTCAATTCATTAAAGATATGATATCGAGTGATTTATCTGATTATTCACCATGTCAAGTTTTAGGATATGGGAAATTTTCAACTGTTATTAAAGCAAAACGAAAACCTGATAATTTATTAATTGCCATAAAGATAATTTCAAAATCTAATTCATTTGCAAAGATAAATAAAATTTTACCCATCTCCTCTTCTTCTCCAACTAATTATGATAATGAAATTGAAATTATAACTAAATTATCAACTTATAATCATCCTAATATAGTTAAATGTTTAAATATTATAATATCTTCCCTAAATGTTTATATTATTCAAGAATTATCAATATATGGTGAATTAAATCCATCAATTTTCAAATATTCAATAAATAATAATTATCAATCATCATCATCAATTGAATCAATAATAACGCAAAATTTAATTCAAATTTTATCATCAATTGAATTCTTACACTCTTTAAATATAATTCATAGAGATATTAAACCTTCAAATTTCTTAGTTTTCCAAAATGGTCAAATAAAATTAACTGATTTTGATACTTGTTATATATTAACAAATAATAATCAATTAGATAATGAACAATTATTTTCAAAACTTATTGGTACACCATTATTTTTACCACCTGAATTATTATCATCAAATGATGAAAATAATTCATCAAAATCTAATTCAAAATCGAAAAAACTTTCAATTAAATCAAATTGGTCAAAAGCTATTAAGATATTTGATACTAATAAACATTCATCAACATCACATATCAATGATCCATTTAAATTAGATTTATGGTCATTAGGTGTTACTTTACATTATTTATTTTATTCAATTTATCCATTTTATGCAGATAATGAATTTCAATTACTTCATCAAATAGCAATTAAGGAACCTTCAACTCCATCAATTGATGAATTATCATTTAAAATCGATTCAAAATGTTCAATTTTCACAATAATCAATAATTTATTAATAAAAAATCCTCAATCTAGATGGTCAATTAATAAAATTTATAAAACTTTACATATTCAACAACAACCCATATATAAACCAACAAATCCTCCAGTATCGATTAATAAAACAATTTCAAAGGATCTTTCAATATCTAATCTATCATCAATAATTAATAAACCAACATCAACATCAACACCCAACACTACAACTCTACTTTCACCAAATAATAGTCCTGATAATATACCCACAACACAACAATTTAAATTTCAATTACCAATTTTTATGTCACCACAAAATTTATCAAAATCAAATAATTGGATATCTAATAATATTTTAACAAAACCAATTATAAATCAATCAACTATTTCATTATCTAAAAATGATGATAAGAATGACGATACATCATGGTTAACGAAACCTGAAATAATTGAAGAGAAAAGATCATCAGTTCAAACATTACCTGCTAAATTAGAACTAAAATCAAATTCAGGCTCACAAAAACTAAAACATAGTGAAATAATGAATTTTAAAAAGTTTATGAATGAAAATAAAACTACGAGTACTACGATTAACAAACCCCACCACACTCCTTTGAGAAATGACGATGAATATCAAATACGAAAAGATTATAGATCTTATACAATGGATGATTATTTAGAGAAGTTGTAATTTTAATTTTTTTAAAAAAATTGTATAATAATGTATTATAAAGAAACGAAGAAATAACAAAAATAACGATTAAAGAAATTAAATCTAGTAAACTAATTTATCACCTCTATAAGCAAATGACATTGAATTAACATTCTCTGAAATTTCTCTAACTGGGAAATCACTTAAATCTGAACCATAAGTTGCAACACTATGTGCAATTAATTGTGTATTAATTAAAAATGCATCCCATGCAATATTTGTTAAATCATCACATAATTGATGATAACATCTATCTAAAACTTCTCCATTTTCTGCATTATTTTTCTCTGCACCTGCTGCAATACCACCAGCTGGAATACCATGTTCAATAAATCCAACATAATCACTTCTACCATCAAATGGAATTAATGTATGATTCAAACCTTTTGAATTATAATAATCAATATATAAATTTTTTAATTCTTCTGAACCTTTTGGATTATCAATATTATTTGCATCATAAACTTCATATTCATAATTTGGTGATGCCATCATATCATAATCCATGAATAATCTAATTTTAGAATTTTCTTCAATTGATAAATTTTCTGCATAATAATTTGAACCTAATAAACCTTCCTCTTCAGCTGCCCAAAATGCAAATCTTACTTTATTTTTAACTTTAAATTTAGTTAATTGAGTTGCAACTTCTAATAATGAAATTGTACCTGAGCCATCATCATTAATACCTGGACCTGCAGTAACGGAATCACTATGAGCTCCTAACATAACAATATTTTCATCATCACCATGATTAGTTTCTGCAATAACATTAACAGTTGTGATTGGACCAACAAATGAATCAACTAAAACCATTGCATTGATAATTTCACCATTAGATAATTTAGATTCAATTAAATCACCTTCATCTTTACTAATTCCAACACATGGTGCAACTTTAACACCTTCAGGTGGTACACCTAAAGTACCTCTAATATCACCCTTTTCATTATTATAAATAATAACTGCAGATGCACCAAATTTTGCAGCTTTTTGAGCTTTATCACCAAATGAACATAAACCTCTTTTAATGAAAGCAATATTACCATTTAATTCAACATAATCTTCATCATTACAACCATTATTTGAAATTAAAGTTAAATTACCATAAACAGGTTCTTTATTTGGAGTTGAAGGTGACATATCCATTTCAGTTAAAGTTTTAGGAATTTCATCATTAATTGTTGCATTTACTTTATAAATTTCAGACATAAAAGCTTTAAAAGGTTGAATTGAAATATTATAATAATTATTTAATTTTTTCAATTCATGTTTAATATAACCAATTGTACCCCAATGACCTTTTGAACCAATAACTCTAGTTGGATGACCATAAGATTTATTCGAATATTGAGCAATTTCATATAATTTTTCAGCTCTTGATAAAAGTGCTTCCTCAGTAATTAATTCTTGTAATTGAGTTGTATTAACTAATGGTAAATCTTCAAAAGATTTTGAATTAATTGAATTTACATTTGATTCTAATTCAACTTCTTGAACAAAATTGGATAAATCCATTGCAGCTTGTGGTACAATTGCACCAGATACTAAATTAGAGAGTATTAATAATGAAGTTAAGTAATTGAACTGCATTATTTAGTTAGATAGAGTGTGATAATTATTATTAGTATTAATATTAAATAAAACGAGTGTTATTAATAAAAATGTGTGTTTTCAGTGTATGATATGTATGTTAATTGCTAAGATAAGCAATAATTGTGGTAAAAGAAAGAGAAACCAAGAAGAAACAAGGGCAAATAAAGAAGTCAAAAGAAGGAGAAAGGCGACTTTATAAAGGAAATAGCAGAGCCGTCCCAAAAAATTAAATTTTTTTAACCTTCCTCATAGAAAATATGTCATAGTGAACCTCCGAGGGAACCGGGAAGCCGAGCATTGTCAACTGATAAGATAAGGTAAGGTTATTGGATATTTATTATTATTATTATAATTATTATTATATAAGTGTTTTATAGAGAGACACGGTTGCACCAGAGAGTATAAGCCAAAGTTAAGTGTGAGAACAGAAGATAGTAAAATAGTAGAATAAAAGATAAAGTGTATATATAAAACAATGTAACTGGTATATGGATAAATTATAAGGAAATACAAGTGGAGAATAAGACATTTAACATATATGGAAAAGACAAAATTGGTATTGGATATTAGTATTTATATCATGTAATCAATTAGTAAAATTAATTGGTGGTAATAATGAACTTGGTATGGTTTGTGATTGGGTATTGTTTGTAAAATTATTATTATAGTTATTATAATTATTATAATTATTGTAGTTATTGGTATTATTACTATTATTATTATCATATTCTGATAAAATATTTAAAACTTTTGTATGAATTCTTTTACCATAATTTGTAAATTTTAAATCAGGTAATAAAGGTTTAATCATTTCAGCTAAAATAAATTTAATTGACCAATTTGAAATTTCTAAAGCAGTTTGAACAACATAATTACCAAATTGATCTTTAATTAAAATAATTAAATTTTGAATATTTAATAAACTTTTCAAAATTGGATGTAAATTAATTTCATTAAATAAATTATTTGGATTTAATTTAATACATTTTTCAACAACATTTGAAGAAAATTTCCCACAACTTAAATTAACTAAATCATTTGAAACTAAATTTAATAAATTAATATTAAAATTAATTAAATTTAATGAAATTAAATATTGAATAACATAATTACCAAATTGATCATTCATTAATAAATTTGAAATTTTCAAAATTTCATTACAAACTAATTGAATTTGAAAATTTGAACATTTAATTAAAATTTTTTGTAAAATACAACAACCATGTTTATGAGTTGAAATTTTAAATAAATTTAAAATAATTAAATCAATTAAAAAATTTAAATCATTATTATTATAATGAGAAATAATTTTTTGAATAACATGATTACCATTAATATCATGAATTAAATCAACAATTATTGGTTTAATTGCAAATGATAATAAATTATGATGATTAATTGATTTCAAACAACCAATTAATTTTTGTAAAGCTCTTGTACCATGTAAATTAGTTGCAATTGTTTTCAAATTATTTGAAATTTCCATTAAAATTAAAGAAATTTGATCATCATTACAATTAATAATTAATTTTTGAATTAAATAATTACCAAATGGATCAATCATTAAATTAGTTGAATTTGTATAAATTGCATTAAAAATTATTGGTAAATTATAATTAACATCATCATCAATTTTTTTTTGTAACATTCTACAACCATTTTGATCTTTTGATAAATTAATAATTTCGAAATTTTTCAAATTTGCTAAATCAATAAATGAAGATAAAGTAGATGATTTATCATTGATGGAAGATGAAGATAATGGGGTTGAAATTGAGATTGAATTAGCAGTTGAAGTTGAAGTTGAAGAATTTGAAGTATTTGAAGTATTTGAGAAAAGGGTATTTCTTCTAGTTGAAGATCTTGAATTATAATTAAGCAGATGATTATGAAATTGATTATTGGTATTGTTATTAGTATTGCTATTATCTAATAATAAAGAATCATTATTAAAATCAGTTTTATTATCAGGAATTGAAGGTAATGAAAATCTATTTGAATTTGAAATTGAAATTGAATTTGAATTTGATGAAAATGAATTAATTGAACCAGGAGAGGGTATTAAAAATGGAGTTGTTGTATTAGAGAATGATGAAGTTCTTAAATGATTATTAGTATTAATATTAGTATTAATATTAGTATTAAAAGACCAAAGAGATGATGAAGAAGGAGTTGATGGAGTTATATCTAAATCAATTATTGTTGGTAAATTATTATTTAATTTGAAGGATGAGATACTAATATTATCATTATCATAATTATTATTAATATTACCGGGAGTATCCGGAATAATTAAATGATTATAATTATTATAATTATTATTATTATTATTATTATTATTATTATTATTATAATTATCAAAATCTGACATTGTTATAGAATTAAAATTATGATTAGAGGTAGAAGTAGAAGTAGAAGTAGAAGTAGAAGTAGATAATAAATGAGATGGAAAGTCCATATATTAAAAGAAGTAGAGAAGAGAAGTAGAGAAGAAGAATAAGAGGAAAGGGGGTTTAAGAATAAAAGGATAAAAGAAAGGAAGGAAGGAGAATATAATTATTTGATTATATAATCTGTGGTCGATGGGTCGATGGGTCGATTTTATTTTTTTCAGATTTTATTGTTAAACATTTTGTAAGAATAGCAATTACCTCAGTGATATCCTTAATTATCCTAATTATAATTATTCCTTAGTTTTAATAAGAGGACAGCCACTTAAATTGGTGATTATTGATTGTTAAGTTTTTATCTTTATTTTTTATTTATTATTGATTATTTATTGTTTCTTTTCATATATTTATTATCAATTATCAATTATCAATTAGTATATCATGTCTGCCCCCTTCATTGGTATTTATACAGCAATTTATGATTATACTGCTCAAAATGATGAAGAATTATCATTAATTGAAAATGATATACTTTATTTAATTGAAAAATCAAATTTTGATGATTGGTGGTTAGTTAAAAAGAGAGTTTTAGATGCTGATATTGATGAACCTCAAGGTTTAGTTCCAAATTCTTATATTAAACCTTCAATTCCAATTTCAAAATCAATTGCACTTTATGATTATCAAAATCAATCAATTGAAGAATTATCATTTAAAGAAGGTGATATTTTTAATGTTTATGATATTTCAGATCCAAATTGGACTTTAGTTGATAAAAATGGTAAAGAATTCGGTTTCATACCTTCTAATTATATTGAACCTTATAATGAAAGTACTAAAGTCTCTACTACTACTACTACTACACCAAATAATATATCATTAACTCCATTCCCAAATCCTTCATCATCATCAACAACAACAACTAATGCTACTGGTTCATTCTTACCTCCTCCTCAAAGAATTGATAGACCTACTCAATCTAAATCTGTAGATAATCATTATGATGAACCTGAACCTGAAGAAGAAGAAGAAGAAGAAGAAGCACCTCCTCAAATGCCATCAAGACCTACAAATAAATCTTCTAATACCAATAACAATACCTATAATGATAACTATGATGATGATTATAATGATAATTATAATGATAATAACGATTCATCTCCTAAACAACGTTCAAGATCAAATACAACATCATCAAGATTATCAAGTAGAAAATCTTTTTCAAATTTCTTATCTTCAAATAAATCTGAAAAAGATGAAATTAAACCAATTTATGGGGATTTTGCTTGGAAAATTCATGAAATTGATGGTAAAAAGAAACGTTCTGGTATCTTAGAAATTGGTAATGGTAAAATTTATTTAGATATTGATAAAAATTTAAATGAAAATTGGAAAATTAATGATTTAATTAATTATAATGTTGAAAAAAAACATGTTTTCTTAGATTTTAAAAATCCAACTTATTCATTCGAATTACATGTTGGTACAAAAGATTCAGCTCAAGCAATTATGTCAATTTTAGGTGATTTAAAAGGTTTACATTCACAATCTGCATTATCTGATATTAAACAAGCTCAAAGAGAAGGTTATGAAAATGGTATTAAATCTAATTCTTCTGATTCTTCCTCTTATAAAAAAGGTATAATTCTTTATGATTTTGATGGTGCAGCTGATGATGAATTAACTTGTAATGAAGGTGATGAAATCTTTATTATTAATGATCGTAAAAGTAAAGAATGGTGGATGGTTGAAAATTCAAGAGGTAAAAGAGGTGTCGTTCCTTCAAATTATATTAAATTAGTCTCCTCTTCCTCATCATCTTCAAATAATAGAAAATCTAGAAATACTAATGACTTCTATGGTACTAGTAGTGGTAGTGGTAGTGGTAATAAAGATAATTCAAATAATGGAGGATTTTTGAAAAATTTATTAGGTTCAAATACTAAAAGTCCTAAAAAGAAAAGTTCTAAAGATAGAGATCGTGAAGAACGTGAATTACGTGAACGTTCAAGAATTCAAATGGAACGTGAAGAATTAGAGAAACAACGTCGTAAAGTTGAAATGAAGGAGAGAGAATTAAAATTACGTGATAGAGAACAACGTGATAAATTACGTCGTGCTGATGAAAGATTACGTGAACGTCGTATGCGTGAAGAGATGAATAATAATTCAAATAATAATAATAATAGTAATAATAATAAGGAAAAAGATTTTTCAAAACCAAATACTCATCGTGTACGTACTTGGATTGATAGATCAGGTTCATTTAAAGTTGAAGCAGAATTTTTAGGTGTTCAACAAGGTAAAATTCATTTACATAAAATTAATGGTGTTAAAATTGCTGTTGCATGTAATAAATTATCAACTGAAGATTTAGAATATGTTGAAAAAATAACTGGTACATCTTTAGATAAATATAAATCAAAATCAAATCCATCATCAACAACAACAACTGCAACAACTGCTACATCTGAAATTAAAGAATCAACACCTTCATTACCATCAAGGGAAACTTCATCAGCAATTGCTCATCAAAAAGTTAATTCAATTGGTTTACGTGCAGATTTAATTGATTATTGGTTTAATTTCTTTGTTGAATCAGGTATTGATGTTTCAGTTTGTGATAGATATGCTAGAAATTTTGCACAAGAACAAGTTGATAATACTGTTTTAGATGGTGTTACACCTGCATTAATGCGTACATTAGGTGTTCGTGAAGGTGATATTTTGAAAATTAAAAAGAAAATTGATTCAACTTTGGGTATTAATAATAATAATAATATTTTAGGTAAAAATATTTCAGATCCATTACCAAATCCACCAACTGAAAATAATCAACAATCTTTACCACCAGTACAAAAATCATCAACTATATCACCACCACCATCATCACAAATGACTGGTTCAATTCAAGATTTATTAGATATTAAACCAATGCAACCAACTCAAACAGGTATTGTACCAATTAAACCAATAAATACCATTGGTTTATCACCAGTTACAAGTCCAACTCCACAATCAAAAACATCATCATCAACAACAACAACTACACCAACATCTGTACCTTCACAAAAGACAGGTTCAATGTTACCATCAAATACAGGTAATATGCCAATAATGGCAATGCCAACAGGTTTCATGCCAATTACAATGGTACCAATGATGACGGGTATGCCAACTGGTATGATGACAAGTATGCCAACTGGTATGGGATTAATACAACCATTACGTACAGGATTAACTGGTGGATTAATGAAATCAACAATTACAGGTGGTGGTAATAATATGCCAATTACAACATTTGGAGTTAATTCACTTAGTGCAAATCCTCAGCAAACAGGTGGTGCATTTATAATGCCATTAAATACTGGTGGTATTCCAAATACTTCATTTGGTGTTAATAATTTAAATATGAATAATAATAATAATAATTTAATTAAATTACAACCAACTGGTATTACATTACAGAAAACTGGTAATGGATTTGGTAATATTAATAATAGTATACCTTCAATGCAACCAACAATGAGAACAGGTGGATTTATGCCTCAAAGTACTTTCGGTATGCAACTTTCTAATGCAATGACTGGTGGTATGCCACAAAATACTTTTGGAATGAACCCAGCTATGACTGGTGGTATGCCACAAAATACTTTTGGAATGAACCCAGCTATGACTGGTGGTATGCCACAAAATACTTTTGGAATGAACCCAGCTATGACTGGTGGTATGCCACAAAATACTTTTGGAATGAACCCAGCTATGACTGGTGGTATGCCACCTAACTCATTTGGTATGAACCCAGCTATGACAGGTGGTATGCCACCAAATACATTCGGTATGAATCCAGTACTTACTGGAGGTATGCCACCAAATTCATTTAATCAATTACAATCACAACCTACAGGATTTGGATTTGGAAATTCATCAAATTCTAATACTAATACAAATACCAATAGACAAGCAAATTTAGCAAATGCAACAGCTGATAATCCATTTGGATTTTAGAATAAAAATTAAGTAAAAAGTTATAATCTCTCTTTTATGTAATTTAAATAAATCTACTCTTTTATATTAATATTTCAAACCTTATTTTTTTTAAAAAAAGGTTAAATTTTTCAACAGTAAATAAATAATATACAAAAAAATGGATTAAAAAAGAAATACATGGTAATAGATAACAATAAGGGTTAGTTATCTTTATTTGAAACATTTGAAGAATTTTCTTCATATCTTCTACGTTGTTGAGCTGCAACATGTCTTGCAGCAGCGGCTAAAGCAGCAGAATCAACTAAAGCATGATCATCATCTTCACCTTCAATTGACATTGCAGCCATTGCGGCAACATCAGCAACTGATGGCATATTAACATCATCATCATCATCATCGTCAAATTTATCATCATCAAATTTATCATCATCAACGAACTTATCATCATCACCAAATTTATCAACAATATTAACATCCATATTAACAACATCATCGACGTTAATATCATTATCATTGACATTGTCAATTTCATTGTTATTATTATTATCATTATTATTATTATTACTGATTTTTTCAGCATTAATTTTATCAACTGCTTTTAAATCATCATCAATTTCAACATCGTCTTTGTTATTATTATTACTAGGGATATTATTATTATTGTTCATATTAGTATTGATATTTTCATTTAATTTTTTTAAAGATTTATCAGATTTATTAATTTTTGAATATTTATTAGATTTTGGAGATTTTGTAATTTTTGATGAAGTATTGGTAGATTTGGAAGAAAATTTTGATTTAATTGGTTTATTGTTATCATCAATTTTATCAATAATTTTATCATTATTATCAATTTTTGAATCTTCCTTTTCATTATTATCTTTCTCTTTATTATTTTCCTTATCTTTAGTAGTTTCCTCTTCATATTTTTGACTATTATTATTATTATTATTATTATTATTATTATTATTATTATTTTCATTTAATTTATAAATTGGTATACCAGAATCATCATATAATCTATCAGGTAATGAACCATAAAGCCAAAATAAACCTTTATTTTTAGAAATTCTATAATTATCTAAATCATTTACAACATTAATAATATTTTTTAAAATTGAACTATGTTGTCTAAATTCATTTTCAATAAATTCAATAATTTTTTTCCTTCTTTGAGCAGATTTTGCAATTCTACCACGACGCCAACGAGTACCAAATTTTTTTTCTAATAATTTTAAAGCTGGTTTACCTTTATAACCATTATTCCATTCTAACCAAATATCTTTAACAGTTTTAGCTTGATTATTAAGGTCAATATCAGGAATTCTTGTACCAGGTATAAAAGGTAATGGAGGACCATTATTAATTGATAATCTAAAAGATTTATTAATTTTTGATTTTAAATTTGAATTTGATGGTAGGATAGAATTTGGATCATTATTATCGTTATTTGAGATAGTATTATTTTCTATATTATTAATATTTCCTATATTATTATCAAAGGAATCAATTAATAAATCATTATTAATATCATTTAAAGGATCATGAATTAATTTTTTAACATAATCATCAAAAGAGACAAATTCTGAATTTAATTTATTAAGATAAAATGCATAAGATTTAATATAAGAATTTCTTTCATGAATTTCAGGTAATAAAGATTGAATTAATAAAAGTGAATCAGAGATATTTTCAGTTAAATTTTTTAAATGATTTGAGAATAAAGATTTTGAATCATTATTTGAAGAAATAATTTTTGATTGAATTGAATTTGTATTATTATCATTATTGATATTATCTGTAATATCATTTATATCATTTTGAATTGTTGTAGAAGAAGTGATTTCTTTATTATTATTATTATTATTATTATTATTATTATTGATATTATTATTATTATTATTATTAACATTATTAACAACATTAACAGATTGTAAATCAGGATCAATTTTATTATTATCAATTAATTGATCATTGTTATTATTAACAGTATTAGTATTAATATCAGATACAGATATAGATACTGAATCAGACATATTGTTTGTTATTTATTTAATATTTAATATAATAAAATAAACAAAGATAAACAAAGAAAAACCAAGAAAAAGGGTATAGTATTAATATAAGAATAAAGTCGACGCTGAAAAAGAGGGACGCTCTGTTGGTTTTAAAGATTTTAAAGATTTTAAAGGTCTTTTTATATTATTACGTAATAGAAGATTACATAATACCCTAATTAAAAAATAAATTACCACACACCTTTTATTAATTCAACCAAGTGCGGCATTTGAAAAAAAAATAAAATATTCCACTAACACAATCTAATAATCTAACCTTATCTATTGGTCTGTTTGTAAAATATTTAAATTTTTTATTTTTATTTTTATTTTTATTTTTATTTTTATTTTTATTTTTCCTTATCTTATCTTATCTTATTATTATCGTATTACTCATTTCATTTACTTTTTTACTTTATTATTATAAATACACTTGAAATTTCCCTCAACGTGCTTTTTAATGTAAGAACCATCTTTTTCTTCTTTTTCTTAATTTTTTTTTCTTAGTTTAACCTCCCTTTCGGCTTTTCGTTTATTTCTTTCTTTCTTATATTTCTTATTTTAATATACTCTATTTAATTAACTAAACATCTCTCTCTCTCTCTCTCTCAATCTAAATAATAATGTCTGACACAACTTCAAATGATGTTTGGACAACTGATTTATCAGCTCAATATGATGGAGCTTCAATGGTTTGGGTAATGGTCTCTGGTGCTCTTGTTTGGATTATGATCCCTGGTGTTGGTTTACTTTATTCTGGTATGTCAAGAAAAAAACATGCTTTATCCCTATTATGGGCCTCTTTAATGGCAATTTGTCTTATATCTTTTCAATGGTATTTTTGGGGGTTCTCTTTAACTTTTGGTAATGCTCATTCAAGATTTATTGGTTCTTTGGAATTTTTCTGTTTTATGAATGTTTTAGGTGAAAATAATGCTGCTGCAACTTTACCTGATATTGTATTCGCTTTCTTTCAAGGTATGTTTGCAATGATAACTGGTTGTATTATGTTAGGTGGTGCTTGTGAAAGAGCTAGATTAGGTCCAATGATGGTTTTCCTTTTCATTTGGATTACAATTGTTTATTGTCCTGCTGCAATGTGGACTTGGAATGCTAATGGTTGGTTAAATCATTTAGGTGCTTATGATTTTGCTGGTGGTGGACCTGTTCATCAAGCTTCTGGTGTTGGTGCTTTAGCTTATGCTCTTTGGTGTGGTAAAAGAAGAGATCCTTTAACTAATAAAGGTATTCCAAAATATAGACCTCATTCTGTTACTTCTGTTGTTTTAGGTACTGTTTTCCTTTGGTTTGGTTGGTTTGGTTTTAATGGTGGTTCTTCTGGTGATGCTTCATTAAGAGGTTTTTATGCTAATGTTAATACTAATTTAGCTGCTGCTTGTGGTGGTTTAACTTGGATGTTCCTTGATTGGTTTAGATGTGGTCATAAATGGACAACTATTGGTATGTGTTCTGGTGCAGTTGCAGGTTTAGTCGGTATTACTCCTGCTGCAGGTTTTGTTCCTGTTTATTTCGCTGTTCCAATTGGTTGTATTACCGCTTTATGTTGTAATTATGCAGTTGATTTAAAAGATATTTTACATATTGATGATGGTATGGATGTTTTCGCATTACATGGTGTTGGTGGTTTTATTGGTTCAATTTTAACTGGTTTATTTGCAGCAGATTATGTTGCAGCTTCAGATTATGGTACAGTTATTGATGGTGGTTGGTTAAATCATAATTATAGACAATTAGGTTTACAATTAGCTGCTTGTTGTTCAATTGATGTTTGGTCATTTGTTGTAACTTCAATTATACTTGTTATAATGAATAAAATCCCATTCCTTAAAATTAGATTATCTGAAGAAGAGGAAGATTTAGGTACTGATGCAACTCAAATTGGTGAATTTACTTATCAAGAATCAAATGTTTATATTCCTGAACCTGTTAGATCAAAGGCAGTTCCTCAAAAGGCAAATAAGGAAGATATTAATTCAGTTCCTTTACCTGATCAAACTTCAGAGGAAAAACATGATGATGATACTGTTTAAAAATATATTAACTATTAACTATTATCTATTAACTAATTCTCTTCTATACTTATATTAACATTCTTTCTACGTTTTATAATCATTTAATTTTAATAATAATAATAACATTTTCTAATCTATTTTGCTACCCTCGTTTTACCACACTGAAAAAATTTTGTTTACCTTTATGAAGAGTAACACTTACTACTTACTTCCTTCTAACAATGTCACATTCACCTGATAATCTTGTACAGTATAGGAAACGATTGCATAATCTCCTTCATACTTCTAACAATTCTAAAATAAAATCATCATCTAATAATATTAACCCTCCCAATACAAATAATGTAAGATTTAAATTACCAATTAATGATAATAATAATAATATACCAATACAAAACACACTTGAAGTAATTAAACCAAAGATAATTAAATTGAAAAACAATTATAATGAACGAATAAAAGAATATGAGAAATTAATTACTGATAAGGATGAAAAAATATTACAATTAAATAATTCAAATTTAATTAAATCTGAAAAAATTAATAAATTACAAAATCAATTAGTAGAATTGAAAAACTTATTGAAATCAAAGGATGAGAAGATAAATAATTTAGAGAATGTGATTATTAAAATGCAACAAATAATTGAATTACAGGATAATAATTTATTAAATGATGATTCAATTGATGAAATTAATGAAATTAATGAAATTAATGAAATTAATGAAAGTAATAATTATAATGATCTTGAAAATGATAATGATGATAATTCAATTAACTTAAACACACAGCAACTAATACAATTAGATCTTAATAATCTATCATATCTCCCCATTAACAATAAACCTGATGATCTTGATGATATTAACTCATATTTATTCGATATTTAGAGATTTATCCATATAAATCAGTTTATTATGTATATGATTATGTAATCATTCAAAATATTAAAATATACGGTAACATTCGGACTTTTTAACATGACATGATTCTCTATCCTTTAGGATCTTCTTTTTCTTTTGGCATTTTCTTTAGTCAAGGATGTCATTAGTACGGTATAATTCTAATATAAGTGATATATCTAATAATGAACTATCAATTGATAATAATAATGGTTCAATGATAGTTTATAAAAATAGAAATTCTGAACAAATGGTTTTATATGATCCATTTAAAAGAGAATTTCAAATTGTTGATTCAATTCCAAATAATGAAGAAAATGATGATGATAATAATAATAGTGATATTAAAAATGATAATGAATTTAACACGGGACATAATTTTAGATGTCATGTTTGTGGTGCATATAATGAACCTGATGAAATCACTAAAGATAAGGATATTAAACCATTAACTATCATTCCTAAATTTAATGATGAAACTTTTATTAGTAGAGATTATTTCCATTTATTAAAAGATTATCAAAATGATAAAACAAATGGTAAATTTTTAACAAATGGTATTAATGATAATAATGATATTGATTTTAATAATGATGAAATTTATCAATCAATACCTGAAAAATTAATTAATCAAGGATATTTTAATAAATTTTTTAAAATTTTAAATAAATTAGGTACAGGATCATTTGGTTCAGTTTATAAAGTTGAACATCAATTATTAGGTTTGAATTTAGGTATTTTCGCATTAAAGAAAATCCCAATTGGTAATGATTTAAAAAACTTGAAAAAAATACTTAATGAAGTTAAATTTTTATATGATATTAGTTATAATTTTTCAAATAGTCAAAATAATAAATCAATTAATAGTAATAATGTTGTTAAATATAATCATGTTTGGATTGAAATTGATCAAATTTCTAAATTTTCACCAAAAATTCCAGTTGTTTTCTTATTATTTGAATATTGTGATGGTGGTACATTAGAGGAATTTGTTGAAAATTTAATTAATCCAAAATTTTCAATTAATGATGAAAAATTATGGAGAAGATTGAAAAGGAAGAGTGCAAATCATAGAAAATCAAGATACTTGAATAATATTGAAATTTTCAAAATATTTAATGATATTACACAGGGTTTAAATTATTTACATAATCTGAAAATACTTCATAGAGATTTAAAACCTTCAAATTGTCTATTTAAGACAAAATTTAATCAAAATTATAATAATAATCCAATAATTAATCTTAATGATTTAAATAAAATTCCAACAATGGTTGTATCAGATTTTGGTGAATCGATTATGGTTAATACAATTGAAGAAACTAATAGTAATAATAATAATAATAATAATAATAATAATAGTCCCTTTTTCAACATAAATTTAGAAACAACTGGTAATACAGGTACATTAGAATTTTGTGCACCTGAAATAATCAAACAACGTAATAATAGGAAGAAACTTAATAATAATGATAATGATGATAATAATGATAACTTATCATTGGATAAATATGGAGGGTTTAGTTATTCAAGTGATATTTATTCATTAGGTATGATTTTATATTATTTATGTTTTAGTAAATTACCATTTAATGATGATGATATTTCAAATCAAATTTTAAATAATGAATTATTCGATAATTTATTAAATATAAGACCATTAAGTGAAAATTTTGAAAATCCTGATATTTTATTAATTGATTGGATTGAATTAATTAAATTATTAGTATCTAATAATCCAAATGATAGACCAAATACTTTTAAAATTTTACAAATATTGAATGAAATTTATGAAAAATTAGACTCCATAGAAATTGAAAATGATATCAAAAATGAAGTGGAAGTGGAATTCAATAAAGATACAACTATTATTGCAAATTATTCATCATTAATAATGTTCACTGGGATAATCTTTAACATTTTCATATTAAATAATATTCACATGAAACATATAACAATTGATTATCTCTCCTATATTCAATACATTATCCTTGGATGGTACTTAGGTAACCCATCATTCACAATAATCAAAATTGAATCATTCATTTTAATATTAACCCTTACTTTATATTTTATCAGCTATATAACTCATTCTTAACATTGACAAGATGTTGAATTCATTGAATCCTTTTTAAACTTCAAATCAATCAAATTTTTAGAACTTTCTTCATCAATTGGATGAAACATTTCATCATCAATATTATCAATTATATCTTGAAACAATTTACTTATATTAATATTTTCCTTTGCACTGGTTTGTAAATATCTTTTAATTTCTTTATGATCAGATATAAATTCATTAATTATATTAATAAACGAACATTCTTCACCTTCATTAATTAAATCACATTTATTACCAACTAATATAATATCAATACCAATTAATTGTTCCTCAATATAATTATTTAATTGATTAATCCAATACTCTGCCTTTTTAAAACTATCTAAATTACTTAAATCAAATACAATTATTGCACAATTAGCATTTCTATAATATAATGGAGTTAAATTATGAAATCTTTCCTGTCCAGCTGTATCCCAAATTTGTAAATTAATTAAATCTTTATTATCATTAATTGGAATTTTCTTAGAGATAAATGCAGCTCCAATTGTTGATGATTTATCTTCATTAAAAGTATTATTTTGTAATCTTTCAAGTATTGAAGATTTACCAACTGATGATTCACCAAGGAGGACTATTTTATATTCAACACTACGTAATGGTTTATTAGGGAGTGTTTGTTGTGACATTGTTTATAGAAAAAAGAGTGATCTGGAGATATTATCTATTAAAGGTGGATTTGGTAATTTTAATTTTTTTACATGCGAAGTACAGAATACTGTGAGTACTTATAGAATAGAATAGATTTTATTATTATAAATACTAGTATAAATATGTGATATATGATGAGAAGAATAAGATTTAATATAAAGTTAGTAAATTAATTATGATTATAGAAGTATCCGTAGTAAAGTAAAGTTTTAATGAAAAGTGAATTAAATTGGAAAGTGGAAAATGAAAAATGAAAAATGAAATATAACCTGTAGAATTGAAAAGCATTGATAAAATGAAGGAAGTAAGGAATAAATGTATGATGATATAATGAACTTTTAATTTTTGTTTCTAATTGAATGCATAACCATTACTTATATAATTTTGAATTGATTTATTTTTAATAAAATAATTAATTTCAGGTATTTCAATATCTGATTTAATATTTGACATTTGCTGGAAAATTTTTGAATAATTAAAATTTAATTTAATATCTTTTAAAATATAATTTTTAAAATTTTCTAAATTAATAAAACTTGATGAACAAATTTTCCATAATTTAAAATATAAATCAATTCTATCATTAATTGAATTAAAATTTAATAAAAATGGTGAATTAATTGTTGCATCTCTTAATGCAACCCAATCTGCATGAGCAATAAATTTCATACCATTTGATGCATTATTTGATAATAATTGTCTGAAAAGTGATAAAATTGAATTTGAATCTAAATCAACTGATCCACATGCTTTTAAACAACATCTATAGAAAACATTAGTTTTCATAAAAGGATTTGAATTTGCAACATTTAGAATATATTCGAAAACTTCAGAATTATGCCAAATAGTTGATTTTGATAATAAAACATTAATAAAAGGTTCATCAATTGATCTAATTAATGAATAATCATTAATAATTAATTTTAATTCATTAAATGATTCATTATTAAAAATTGGATATTTTTGGAAAAAAATTGATAAAAATGCATCATTTAATGATGAAGAAACTGATGAATTTGAACTATTTTTCAATTCATAATGATTCCAAGTAATTAACCAAATTTTCTTTATTTTTTCAAAATCATTTGTAATTTCCCAAGTATTTGAAATATATTTTTTAATAAAATTTAATTGTAAAGGAGTTAAATAAGGCATTGATTCATTAACTGCATTCATGAAAAAATAATCAGCAGTTTTAATATCTTTACAAAATCCAATAAATGATAAATGTGCCATTGTCATATAAGATTTTATATTAATTGGAGGTTCAATACCTTTTAAATTAAATGAATTATAAACATCTGAAGTTAATTGTTTAAAAATATTTAGAGCATCATTATTTTTATTTTTAAATAAACAAACTCTAATCATACCAATTTGTAATTCATTATGTAATTTTTCATTAATTTTTTTATTTAATTTAATATTTAAATACATTTGCCAAATTTCATCAAAATTAAAATCACCAGATTCAACTAAGAATGGGAAAATTGAACCAAGTACAGGTTCTGAAGTAAATAAATTTTTTAAATGATTTAAATTTTTACCAGTTTCCCAAATATGAACAGCTTCATAAGTAAAACCTAAATCTTTATAAGCTTTGAAAAGATGAGTTAAACCATGAGGATTAAGATAAATTAAACCATCTAATAAATTATATGAAACTTCTCTAATTGCACAAGTTAATAAATAATGAATATTTTTAATTGGATTATTTGAATCTTTATCTAAATTTTTATTTAATTTTGATAATTCTAAACGATGAATTCTTAAACCATTTCTTAAAAGTGAAACAAAATCTGCCATTCTCTTTTCATTAAGTTGATTTGAATAAATTAAAGATCTATAAATTGGTATAATTTTTTTAATTGCAAACCAAAATTGATTTACACCACCACCTGAAATTTTACCAGTTGCTAAATCATAAGTTGAATTTTGTTTTAAACATTCATCAAATAATGCTAATTGAATTTGATCTGTGTTATTAAGAGTTGAGGTATTATTAAAATTATTATTTAAATTATTATTTAAATTATTATTTGTAATATAAGGTTGAGTTTGATGTAATTCAAAAGGTTGAGCATTTATAACAGCAGAAGAGAAAAATTTTGATTTTGATGTTGTATTAGTAGTACTAGGAGTAGTAGTACTAGGAGTAGTTGTATTAGTATTAGTATTAGTATTAGTATTAGTATTAGTAGTATTTATTGGAGCATTTGAAGAGAAATAATTTGATTGAGATTGAGGTTGAGGTTGAGGTTGAGGTTGAGTTTGAGTTTGAGTGAAAGATTTACTTGATTTTGAAGAAACTCTTTGACCTTGTTTAAGACCAGTTGAAGCTTGATTAGTAAGAGATCTTAACATTGTTTGGTAGATTAAATGAAAAGAAGAGAATATATCAAAAGATTTTAAAAAAATGCAAAAACAGGAAAATACTCTAAATATAAATATAAATATCAGAATAAACTAAGTCATAATAACGGGGTGTACATGCCCATACATTAGAAATAATAATATTATTATTAATAAACTACTAAATGGGGGGGTAGTATAGTATAGAGTATAGAGTATAGAGTATAAGTATAAGGTATAGTGTAGTATATAGTATATTATAATGGCCCCACTTTGTAATTATATAATTATATAATAAATGATCTTAAATAGTATATTACGTAATATAATATTAATATTATTACGCACTCCGCTTATTTATTTATTTATTGATTGATTGATTATGTAATATTATGTTGGTCTTGGTATTATTATTAGTATTTGATATTGGTAAGTAGTGGTAGGTATCTAATGACATTATTGTAAAGTGATTTAATAGCTATTTTCATTAAATTGATAAATATAGTAAATATTGTAATAAAATATTTCTATTTTTTATAATTCATAACTTGAAATTTTAAAAAATACTAAAATAAGTTTTAATAAACTACTTTTAAAATCATTTAAACTGTAAAATAAATGTTATTCCATAAAAACAGTTATCACTGCTTACGTCAGCACCACACCAATCGTAATAATAAAATTAGACCCTTAATAAAATGTAAATGAAATTATCTGATATAGTTTAGAATACTTAATTACGTAATGGAAGTA